>OVAY01001387.1:0-30239 GCA_900406395.1 Kernera saxatilis | reverse complement strand
TTATTTTGATAAAATAAATTAATTAATTTTAATATAAATATATATTTTAAACAATTTCTAACAAAATAAAATAATTTTATTTTTATTTTTATTTTTTAAAAATAATTAAGAGCTTAATGCTTATGAAAAGCTCAATTTGAGAGAATAGAGGGGAGGAGCATTTTGAGAGCATTTGCACATTCCAAATGCTCTCCTAAATGCTCTCCTAAATGCTCTCCTAAATGCTTTATTACCAAAACATGATTGGCTACTTAATAGCATTAAGCCCTCTAGTATGCTCTTCCAATCAAGGCCTAATTGTATAGCTTGCTAAATGAAACAGTATAATACTTTTCAGATTGATAGAGTGCAATGCTGATTGTTATACTTTGATATCTTAAGGTTATCTGGTGAGATATCCTATTAGGGGATGATAGTGCAGCATATACTTGCTTTTGAATCTGCTGTTCTTTTTGCGCACTGTTTGATCTTGGTTTAATCGCTTGATGGCTCTTAATTCCCTTGTGTCTGATAAGACATTATCATTTCTCCTTATTCATTGCGGCAACTACTTTTGGTTTGTCTAGATACATTTTTGGAGCTTTTGGAGCCTTATATTTTAAAGGATATGCTTGGATCTCTTCCTCCAGAGGTATCTTTTGTGCAGTTATAAAATATTTCCTCAAGATTGTCGTAGTATTTATTTTATGATTTTTTTGTTTCATCTCAGATTATGCAAGCACTGGTAGAACATTACAGCAGGAAAGGATGGCTACAAAGAATTGAGCAGTGTGTTCTTCACATGGATATTTCTTCCTTGGATTTTAATCAGGTCACGTTTTGCAACGTGTCCCGTTTGGTCTATTTCTTCAATAAGTTGATGTTATGGTTGAGTATTGACATTTTCCTCATTGGCACTTAGGTTGTCAGAATTTGCCGTGAGCATGGGCTTTATGGGGCCTTGCTCTATCTTTTCAACAAAGGGTTGGATGATTTCAGGTCACCTCTGGAGGAGCTCTTGATTGTCTTACGGAATAGTGAGAGACAAAGGGCTACAGCCATTGGGTATGTTATGTGAAGTCGTTGCACTTTGTTCTGGCTAATAAAACTTTACGTGCAAAACTGAACTTGAGAGCCCCTTCCTCGCTTGTTTCAGTTATGGACTAGAGGAAATTTAGAATTCAAAAGGCCCATTCCTTTCCATCTAACATGACATTTATCCTAGAACGCACCTATGCATATAGCTAATTGCAATATTTGCTGTATGACGAAATAGAATTTGTTATCTAAACAAAGGTATAGTTTGCAGCCGCCTTTTGTGACGAATCATTTTTTTACATCTGTTTCTTTTTCAGGTACCGGATGCTTGTTTATCTGAAGTACTGCTTTCTTGGTTTGGCTTTTCCACCAGGTAGGGTTCTACTATGGTTTCACTGCATATTATGATCTGCAATTGACCGAGTATGGTATCCAGTGATTACCTATAAACTTATATAGGCATCTCCTCTCACGAGCTTAATCTTATTTTGATTTTTATCTGCAGGACATGGAACTCTGAATCCTACACGTTTGCCATCCCTTAGGACCGAGCTGATTCAGTTTCTACTGGAGAAATCAAACGCCCATGATTCGAGTACATGTGTAGCATCTCAACGGATTTACTTGAACCTCTACCATCTGCTAGAGATGGATACTGAAGCCACTTTAGATGTCCTAAGATATGCATTTGCAGAAAATGAAATGGTGAATCATGAGAATAGTCTGCTGGAGTCCGGTGAAGTAAGTTTAGAGTCCAAGATTGATGGCAGTATGCCCGAAGTTAGATGTCACGTTATGCTGATCCAGAATCTTATAGATGCGCTAGTCCATGTTCTTGATGGGGGATTAAACCAGCCTGATGAATCTGGCAATCCAAATGATTCAGTATCAGAAAAAAATTGGCCTTCCAAGGAGAATAAGAGTCATCTATTTGAGTTTGTTGCTTATTATGCAGCACGTGGTAGAGTTAGTATTCCTAAGAGCGTTTTGGCACAGATTTTAGACTACTTAACATCAGATCACATTCTTACGACTTATAACTTGTCTCCTAAAACGAGAGAGAACCAATTACTAAACCTTCTGAAAGCTGTGCCAAAGACTGATTGGGATGTAGCTTATGTATCACAGCTTTGTGAGAAGGCACAGTTTTATCAGGTAGACATTCGTCATTCCACTGAAGCGTGGTTGCATTGCTCACTTTGGAATTTTCTCCTTGATCTCTGTTTATGGTTTCCAATTTCCAGGTCTGTGGCTATATTCACACTATCGGTCGACAATATGTTGCTGCTTTGGATAGCTACATGAAAGAGGCAGATGAACCCATACATTTGTTTTGTTACGTGAACAAGATGCTGTCACAGCTGAGTGGAGGTGAATTCACTGCCTTTCAGTCTGCAATAGTTTCTCGGATTCCGGAGTTCCTCGAATTGAGCAGGTAACTTTAGATTGATTTTATTATCTGTCTCTTATTAGGTCTAGTGGACTCTGAGAATATTATGTGTCTGGCATTTTGCAGAGAGGGAACATTCTTCCTGATTATTGATAATCTGAAAGACAACATTCTACGCATTCAAGAGCAACTCCAGTCTCATCCAAGAAGCTTGTTCCTTTATCTCAAAACTGTCATTGAGGTTCACTTGTCTGGGAGTCTTGATTTCTCTCGTCTAAGGAAACATGAAGCTGTAGATGTTTCAGGTGAAAACAGTACAAGGGATACGCCCAAAGAGGCTGAGATTTATTTGGAAGGACTTAATGGCTTTCCCAAATTCATCCAAGATAATCCAGTCAATGTGACTGATGACATGATTGAGCTTTACTTGGAGGTAAAACTTATGAAAACTTGTTCAATTGAATCTATCTCTGCAGTATCAGATTTTATCTTATCTTTTTAGTCTAATGCATTACTTAGATCTTCATTGTCGAAAGGGTAGCTATCTAATAGATATAAGTTCTCTTGGATTGGAAGTCTGCTTGTTGAAACAACTTTGTGGTTTTGGGACTGTAATTACAGAAGCCAGTGAGACAAATTTAATCCGTAACAGTTTTTAGGTCTCTGCCAAACTATCTGTTCCCTCTTTCATTGCGATGTTACAAATGTTTTTGCTGAATTTCAAGACTGTTATCCCATTGCTTTTATTACAACAGATGTTTGTTTGGTTTATTCATGCTGGATGCTAGCTCGGCTTGTTCTTAAGTGCCTTTTGAAATATTTATAGTGGATCTTTGGAATTATTTGGCTTCATTGGACCATTTCGGTGCTGATGATTGTCTGTGTATTTTTACCAGCTATTATGCAAGTACGAACCAAAGTCAGTCTTGAGATTCCTGGAAACCTTTGATAGCTACAGGGTGGAACACTGTCTACGCCTCTGCCAGATATATGGAATTATAGATGCAGCAGCATTTCTGTTGGAGAGGGTGGGTGATGCAGCAAGTGCTTTGTCACTTACACTCTCTGGGCTCGATAAAAAATTTGTCGAGCTTGAAAATGCAGTGGAATGCCTAATCTCAGAATTGAAGTTGGGTGCTAGTGAAGGAGCCAGCTTGGAACAATTCTGTAGTGCTCTAGAGTTGAAGGAGGTCCGTACATTTCTTTACAATAAGAAAATGTTCTCTATATGGCTCTCTCATGCTATCCTTCAGGTACATGACATACAAGGTGTTCTGCAAGCCTGTATAGGATTGTGTCAACGCAACACTCCTCGCCTTAATCCTGAGGAGTCAGAGATTCTTTGGTTTCGCTTTCTTGACACGTAAGCCTGACCATACATCTGATCACTACTAACAATTTCTCATCATGGCAATAATACTCACGTCATAATTACTCCTATTATACGCAATCAAACTCATGTTGGAGTTAACAAGCCTGAGCGAGCGCTCTTAGCTATTAATTCAGGCATATGATGATTATAGTTTTGTCCCTTCATGCTCCACGCAGTTTCTCTGAACCTTTGATGGATTCATGTCGGGAACCGAGGAACGTCGATGCAACAAACAAAGGTCGAGCCGGTGTTAAATCATTGGAACTACCTGTAGATGCAGCAGCCGACACAATAGAGTGGAGGATTCCAAGATCTGATACGGCGGGTACACACATCCTGAGGAAGCTCATATCTCAGTTTATCAAAGAGATTGTTGAAGGAATGATAGGATATGTTCGTCTTCCAACAATCATGTCAAAACTTCTTTCTGACAACGGTACTCAAGAGTTTGGTGATTTTAAATTTACGATACTGGGAATGCTTGGAACATATGGCTTCGAACGGAGAATACTGGTATGTAAACACCTCTGTCTAGATCATAATCATATAATCCCATGCATTTGGTTTGTTTAATCTCTCTTCTGATGTTTTTTAAAACACTGTTTTTTTGGGACAGGATACTGCAAAGTCCTTAATCGAAGATGATACATTCTACACCATGAGCTTACTAAAGAAAGGTGCTTCTCACGGGTACGCACCCAAAAGTTTGCTGTGTTGCATATGCAATTGTCCTTTAACCAAGACATTCTCTACTCTTCGTGTACGTGTTTTCAACTGTGGCCATGCAACACATCTTCAATGTGAACCGTCAGAGAATGAAGCAGCATCATCATCTTCATCAGGTTGTCCTGTTTGTATGACCAAGAAGACCACACAAAGTTCTTCTAAAGGTAAATCATTCTACCTAGATCATGGACTGATAAGCACAGTTCCGTCAAACACTGGGACTTCACAGCGCACTTGGCCTTACTCACACGAGAATGAAACGACCGATCATTCTCATAGCCAGCAAATATCACGGGTAAGCAAACTGTCCATAAGAGATGTTCATAATTCTGGAACTAATACTCCATAACCTGAAACCTCATCGTGATTAGCTAAAAGGTTTGCACTGTTTAACGCTGCAGTTTGAAATCCTAACCAACCTTGAGAAAGATCAGAGATTGGGACAGATAGAGAGTTTGCCTCGGTTAAGGCTTTCACCTCCAGCTGTGTACCATGAAAAAGTGAGCAGAGTCTCGGGCTTTACACCAGGAAAGAGTAGCGGTAAAGACTCGAAACCTGTAAAACCATCCCAAAGTGGAGTGAGTAAGAAAATGAAAGCCAAAGGATCGTTTTTTCGGCCAAGACTTGGTAAGTCTATTGTTTTATAGGCCAAGAGTTGGCAACACATTGATGGTTGATCCCGAGTGTTATGATTGTTTCAGCTTTAGGAAGGGACAAGACGAGCATAAGATAAGGAAGCTCACAGTTTGATTGGTATGAAGGACTCGAGACTTGTGTGATAGGACTTTCTGTTTTGTTTTGTGTAATTAGGAAGTGAGCAGTAACTAACTTTATTATTGCCTTGATGTGAATAGAGTACCAAAAACTAATAAAATTAACCAATGTTCAACATTTTTTGTTTCAACAATTAATACACGTCTCTTTTCTTGAATCCTATGCTTGAAAGTTGCAGGACTAAATTTGGGGCCATGAACAATATGAACATAAAACCACCGGAAGAACTTAGATTAGAGATCCAGAAGAAGTTGATGATACATACTCTTGTCCACGATTTTATTGCTATATTAGTTTATAATAAAAGGCAAGAAGCGAGCGCTAACAATAATTAGCCACAGAAATGACTTGAAACTCAACTCCCACATACAACTTATCCTTCACCAAATAAGGTTCGACAAGTTTCTCCAGAGGCATGAAATCCGCAAAGCCCATATTTGTATCAACCCAACCCGAACCTACAAACAAACAAAAAGACTAGTGTGTTTTAACCATCACAAAACCTTTAAAATTTTGGGTAATTGCAAAAGATTTTTTCAAGAAAAATCATATACCTGTTTCCTCAACATGGTTCCGTTTAACTTGATCCAATACCCGCAGCTTAAATTTCGCGAAAGTTTTCGTCTTTGGCGCATTGTTGATAAACCCTTCTCCCAAAAGATACACAGAAAATGATTTGTTTTTTTCACAGTCAAACCCTCTTGGATAAACTTCAATTCTCCTGATCAAACACTCACACACAATATGCAACTTCTTCAATGTGATGCATCTTATTATAAGTTAAGTGTAAAAATTTGTTTTTGAATTGGGAAAATAAGTTGGAAGTGATTACCATTTCCGGTTTCCAACGACAAACTCATTAGAATGATGAACCTTTTCAGGGTCGAAAGACGAGAATTGGGTCATCATCCAAGTGACTTTGTGATTGAGAGGCTTCTCAATTAAGCTAAAACATTCCGCTGTTCCGGATTCAGCAGGTTCAATCCCATAAAGCTTGACACCAAACATACAACAATCTCCAATATGGTAACCTTTTATCTCAAGATCAGCAAGAGATATCAATTTTGGAAACCCCTTCATAACCCGTTTTGAATAGATACCGAATTCTCGCTTTCCTGCACACATCACACAACAACATCGACCATAGAGACATACACAAAAATATATGTAGAGAGAGAGAGAGAGAGAGAGAGAGAGAGAGAGAGAGAGAGAGAGAGAGAGAGAGAGAGACCATGAGAGTGCCATATTCGCTCTAGTTGACTGACGACAAAAACCTCATATCCGAGATTAACATTTATTGAACCTTGATTCTCTAAGAAGATAGAGACATGCCCATTTCCATTCTTATTCCCATTTGGGTACACATTAAGTTTCCTGTTATAATATCAAGTCAAGAAAATGATTGAGCTTAATCATAAGTGTTTCTTGTTTTTTGTTTTTTGGTATGTTAAACTCGTCAAAAGGAACAAGAAGATAAAAAAAAAGAAGAAAAGCTCACCATTTGTGACCACCAAGATCGAAAACAGAGGATTCGACCATTTCGATTTGGTACTTTCTGAATAAAGAGAAATTGTCTATCTTGAACAAATGAGATGTTGTGTGACGTGATTTGAACAGGCTCACCATTTCTGTGAAGAAGACAAAGATTAAAAATTGGAACTGATAATAGTAAAGAGAGTCTCAAAGTTATATATTAACCTTCAATGGGAATTGGTCGTGACATTGTAACAAGCTGCTAATGATATGAAACTGATTCTTTCAATGGAGACTTATATCTCTCTACGTGAGGATGCAACTATATTTATAGACATTACAGGACAAAAGTTTATTTATTTATTGGGATCGCATGTTTTCCTTATCTTTCTGTTGTAGCCCCAACAGTTATCAAATCGAACAAAAACACCCCCATCGTGGATTACACGCTATAGAGAGATTCGAGATTGATAAGCATCTTATTCATATTCATATTCATACATCAACATCTTCGGGGCATATGTTCATGTTCGTTCAATTGAACTTTTTACTCTAAGACTCATCTGAAGCCAAAGTAGAAATAGAAGGGAGCAAATGCTTGACTAGTTTTTCTTTTCAGGTAATTTTTTCTTATTTTATTATTTTTAAATGACTAGATCAATCGAAAACTTTGGTTGGAAACAAAAAAAAAGATTAATCGAAAACCTTTAATTCATAATGATGATTTCTGTTTGGACTGAAATTAACCCCTTGTGATATTTGTTAGCACGTTTAACTGTCTTTTTACTGATTAAAATAAATAAATTATCAGGTTGGTTTTCAGTAAATCTGGCTCGGTTTGGTTTTAATTCTGTTATCATTCAATATAAATATATGTAGAAACCAATCAGTTCATCAAAAAATTGGTTCGAGTAGTTTGTAGATTTGACGTAGACAAAAGAGGAAACATCACAACTTGAGAGCAGCAATGGATTCGGGTTTAAACTCGACCCGAAGACCCAAGACCCGTCTAACCTCAGCCGGTGTGAGTCTCCAAGTCATGGGTCCTGAGTTCTCTCCCCAAAAGTCCAAAATCTCTGAGACCTTCTCCAGGTTCAGTATCGTCGCCATTTGAGTTAACCGAGCAAACTTATCTCTCACTGTCCTCTGAGTCATACCCGAGAAATGGCTAACCAAAGCCCTTGTGTCTCGGTCAAGCTGAAGCCCACCAAGCTGGCTAAACCGTTTCTGCATCATGATGACCTCGAGTCTCTTGACTATGAAATCGATTATGAGATGCAGAAACGAGTCGTAGTTGTTGGATGTCATTAGCGGTTGGAGCCACGCCGCGTTTGTTTCGACCGAGTGGAGAAGTCGTTGGACCCACGGGTCGTTCACCTCGTTCTCTGCATACTCGGCTTCTGTTAACTCGTAGCTTATGGTGGCTACGCTGTCTAGAACCGGACGGATTCTGGGTGTTACAGTTCCTACTAGCTGTTCCATGCCTGAGTTGAGTAATTGCTTGAACGTGTTGCTTAATTCGCCTAACTCGGATAGACATGATTTTATCCTCTCTCGATCTGCTGGTGCAGGAAACACCTGTGATTAGGACAAGAGATAGAGAAGGTGAGACGGATTTGCCCAGGATTCAAGAGTGCAAATTGAAATTCACGGAAGCTGCTCAAAAGCCAATATACATGGTTCTCATAGGATGAACAGAGCCTACATTACCTCTAGCAAACAACTGATCTGCTATAAAATCACTATCTTTAATTTAACAGAAAGTGAAGAGATAAATCTATATATAGCCAGGCAAGAGTAAACGACATACATCTAGCCTAATAGATCTCAGATTGTTGTTCCATAAGTTTCCTAGTTAAGTAAATCACCAAGTATCAGAAGTATGAGTACTAACCTCAGTACATTGTTCCTCGATTTCATGTTTTAGTTTGAGAATGTACTCGCAGCTCACATCCATATTGTTCAAAGCAGTTGCTATCTCGGTTCCAGTGTTTTCTACACCGATACCACCCAAGAACAACCTCGCACCAAGGTTTGGCTCTCTAACCTTCTGTTGCAAGGCTTCGTGGTAATCATTGCCCAACAGGCTACCGGCATTGCTCAATACCGCAATCACAGAACTGATGTTTGAAGTTGAAATCGCTCTCCTCAAACAACTCTGCAACACATAGAACACATCATCCACCATTGATGTGGTAAGGCTGTCTGGTACATGCTCATCGATCCTTATAGCTTTCCTCACATTCTCAACCATAAAGAATCCTTCTAGTATCACATAGAATCCTGTCACATCCTGAATCACTTTGCTAAAACTTCCATTTCTAAATGCCTTTGTAGCCCTTGGCAACAATTCAGGATCTACCGATGTTAAAGACTTGATTTTTGACACCATGAACTCGGTATAATCCTCACCCAACTGCATCAGTGACAGTATCTCTTCCACATACAGCTCAACTTCTCTCGGGTCCGGTCCTTCGGACGCACCACCAGCGAGAAGATTCAGATTGGGAGAGTTGTTGATATCAGATGCCAATCTAGCTAACTTCCTAAACTCCATGTACTTCTTCAAGATCAACGAACCTCTAGAATCACATTCCTCTTGCAATTCACAAATCGCGTAAACAACACCATCTTCTCCGCAAAGACCCCTCAAGATCTCATCGTTTTCTTCAATAGCCATGACAATGTCCTTAAACAAATTGGTTAAGCACCCAACGAAATTTACCTGTCCGAGTCGTTGCTCCATGAGCTCAACCACATTTTCGTATTCCATCCTCCCTCTCATCGCAATCACCTTTTTCAGGTAGCCAACGTAGAGCTGTAGACCTTCTTCTTCCATTCCCAATGGAGAATACAGTCGCACAAATCTCAAAATTGTAGGATGATCCCTCTGGTCTATGGCCACCAAAAGCTTCTTCTTTACAATACCTTCAAGCTGCTTCTTCGACGCGAGAAGCTGCTCCCTCTGGTCGGAACCAGAATCCTTGTACTGCGAATCGATCTGGAGAAACCTCTGTACGAATTTCGCGGCGGATTCGTAATCCTCCGATTCTAACGCGGTCTTCACGCCTTCGATGCAATTTCCCCGTTCGACAATCGCGTCAATACGGGAAAGAGTAACATTCACACGAGACTGAGCGAGATCGAGCTCCCGAACCTTGCCACTGACCTGATCCGCGAGATCGCAGGTCGATCGAACATTCCCGAACATGTGATCTGCATCCGCCTTCACGATATCAAGAATCTCCGCGGATCTCTGAAGCTGAACGAGATTCCGGTCAAGCTCCGTCCGCTGCGATAGAAGCGTATCGAGATCTGAATCTAAGCTGCGTTGGTAAGCGATACATTCGTGAAGAAGTCGCGTCATCGCGCCAACGTCAGTAAGCGAGCGTACATACTCCAACGCTTCCGGTGTACCGAATTTGACAGTGAAGGAATCCACCGACTCCACCGCCGCATCGTCTTGGTCGACCTCCGGCAGCCTCGTAACCGCCATCGATCTAATCGGAGTCGATGGCATTTCCGTAATTTATTTTAAAATTCTCTTGAGTAATCGAAGAAACTCAGATCTGATCAAAGATTTGTCACAAATAAACTTATCGCAAGAACACATAACAATCGGAGGGAGAAGAAGAAGCCACTCTCCTTCACTGTTTTGTTCAGAATCTGATAGTTCATTTACAAAGAAGACGTGAAACTATGAAACTAAGCTAAATGGGCTTCAGCTAATGCTAAAAGCCCAAATCAGGCCCAATAATCCAAATCCGGGTCATATCAGCTTCCTCAAGTAAGAGTGACATGATTCGATCTAAGAAAGTGTTACTGAATAAAAGTTTCGAGTCTGAGTAACAAGTGTGTATATATCCATCAAGGCATTGGTTTGTATTGATTCAAGAGTTATATAACAGATTGATCGAGCTTTCTCTACAGTTCTTCAGGATTAGGAACCTATGAATGTCTCCTCTCTCTAGCAATTTTACGTTTCATCTGTAGCTTACTAGAAAGGTAAGATCCTAAACCGATACCCGCATCAACGATTCTGGTATCGCCGCTTATCTCTACCTTTATAGCATCTTCAAGAAACCGTCTAATCTTCTCCGACTCATCTTCTCTACAGATAATAGGAATGATCATCTCCCAAGTCTCTGAATGCAATGCTTCTCCGTTTTTCATCACAAGCTCTACCACATCACATGCTTCTTCGACTTTGCCAAAGCTGCAAAACCCTTTCACCAAGGAATTAGAAACTGAAAAATGAGGAGAAAACCCTTTCGATATCATCTCTTGTAGATACTTCTTCCCTTCATCAAACATCCCTTGACCACACAATCCCCCAATCAATGTCCTATACGAGACCAAATCGGGTGAGCAACCGTTAGCTACCATATCATCAAGAACCTTCCTGGCATCCATGGCACGACCTTCTCTGCAAAACCCGAGAATTATCGTGTTGTAGTGAACAATATCAGGATTACAACCTTTCAACTTCATCCTACATAGAAGCTTGTAAGCCTCTCTAAGCTGTGTCTTCCTACACAAACTGTTCAACAATGTTGTGTAACTCAACCTATCGGGCACGAAGCCTTTATTCAACATATCTTCAAGTAACTCCATAGCACCATTCGCCTGTCCTTTCCTGCAAAACCCTTGTATCAAAATCCTATAAGACTCCACATCCGGTACAACATCTCTCTCAAGCATTTTACCAAACAGTTTGTATGCAATACTCAAGTCATCATTCAGACAAAAAGCTTGCATCAATATGTTGTAGGTTCTCGTGTTAGGCATCACCCCGTGAAGCCGTGCACTCTTGAAAAGCTCAAAAGCTTTCTGGAGATAACCTCTATGGCTGACAAGAACCTCTAGAATCCGATTCAGATGCTTTGGCTGTGGCGTGAAATTGAACTCCAGCATTTTATAAAACGTCCTTAACGCTTTCTCCGGCAACTTTGCTTCTGCGTAGATTTTGATAAGATAAGTGAAAATTTCTCCGGTTACCGGATATCCACTCGATCTATGCTTGGCGAGAACATCGTCGATGAGATTGAAATATCTAGAGCGGCCGAGTTTGAGAATGAGGACGAGATGAGAAGATTGAGAATGGCGGAAATTGGGCNCGTAATCGAAGATCTCTTTGGCGAGGAGAGGATCCGACTGCGAAGCTATAAGCTTTTGAACCCGAGTCGGAGACCCAAATGAAGATTTAGGGTTCGGATTCGATACCATCGGTTCTTGGGTTTCGTCTTCAGATGAACGGGATGAAGAAGAGAATAGAAAACTCGAAAATGAAGCTAATGGAGAAGTTAGGTGACGAGCAACGGCGGAGGAGTCGTAGATCGGCCGGCGAATCATTAGTCGGAGTTTGTAATAATCGGCCGTTGGATAATTGGATTTGATCCAGGCAGAAAATCGAATACCTACACAATAATAGTTAAAATTATGTAGGCCCGATTTGTTCATGGGCTTTAGAATTTAGGCCCAATAAGGAAAGCGAAGGTCCCATCCATTCTATGACTTATCGTTGTCGGTGACTCAGTGTCGGTGCGGTTATCTCGGTTGGTGTGTTTAAATTAACAGATTCTTCTTTGTGACTATTAATAGCTTTTGGAAGCTTACTAACAAGAAGTTAAAACGTTTTTTAAAAGTGTTTATTTTAGAAACTACCACAATTTCAAAAAATCTTTTAGAAACTACCAGAATTGAAAAAACTTTTTAAAATTTACCATAATTTTTAAAAAATATCGAAAATATCTTTATTAAAGTTGATGTTTTTCTCAGCCAAAACATCAGACATGATTTGATATGACGTGATAGTTGCGTGGTTTCTGATTTGTCCATCGCTGCTTTTGTCCAACGCTATTTATGTTCGTTATTTTTATAATATCTATCGTATTGTCCACAATTAGTTTTGTCGATCATTTACATTGTAATTTTTAAAAATGTGTCTGCATAATATTGTTTCTAAACATTTATTTATCCATAGCTTATCATTTATTATTCACTATGTATATTCGAGTTACATAAAAATTATAATTGATAGGTTATGAATAAATAAACGTTTGAAAGCAATATTACATGGACAAGTTTTTAAAAATATTAATATAAATAGTAGACAAAATTGATGATGGACATTATAAAAGTAATTAACAGAAGTAACGATAGACAAACGGAAGCCGCATTATAAAATCGAAAAATAGAAATGAAAAATATTGATTATCTTCTGTAATTATCATGTCAAGCATCAACTTTAATAAAATAATATTTTGTCTTTTTTGAATGAATTGTGGTAGTTTATATAAGGTACGTGCAATTGTGGTAGTTTCTATAAAGAATGTACAAAATTGTGGTATTTTTTATAATTTTTTCTTTTTAAAATCTATTTTTAATCATATAGAATTGTTGAAGATGTGGACAGAAAAGGCTGTTGTATTTTTTTATAATTAATATCTGTTGTATTTTTCTAAACCTATGAACAAGCTTAACACATGATGTGGTACCCAATTAAATTAATTTACTGTCACTTCGATGGATGTATCGTTAATTGCTTTACTATTTTAAACAGTTGATAATTAATTGGGTAATAATATGATAGAGAATTGCTTAAATCCAAATCTTAAACTCTGCCAGCAAAACCGAATTAAAATACGTATGTTAACTTTGACAAGCAAATAATTTTCTACGCAAACAAGTATTATTTGTTGACAAAAAAACACACGCCTTTTTTTTTTTTTTAACACGCACATTTATATTGCTAACTTTTCCAAGCATACCGTATTTTTATAAAGTTTTTAAGTTTTTTTATATTTTTATTTTCACTCTCTCACCACCCAATATGCTTATAGCTATCGTCTTTCACGAATACTCATAGCAGTCATCAAATAAGTCAATCATAGACAATAAAAAAGTTGATAGTGTATAGTTTATATACATTAATCTCTTTATACAAGTACACTTTTTTCAAATTGAGATAATTATTCATTTACAACCATCATCAGATCCGTCACGTGAACGGTGAACGGTTGCACCGAGATTTTGGATTCTTTCGAAAGTACTTCTGTATCAATATATTATAGTATATCATAATTTTAAAAAAAATAAATCTAAATTTAATCAGTAAACATGAATGCCATAAACCAAACCTTCTTATCAATTTTTACGCCTGCTTTAGGATCTAAAAAAATGATACAAACACATAATTACAATTCCAAGCTTTCTAATAATTCTCTTTCAAAAAAAAAAGTTAATAAAATGTACTCTATAAAGAGTGTTTACTGGTACTAACTAGAAAACAACAAAAACAAAACAAGACAAAAACTTGCATCTACTTAACTTCTTCTCCTCCTTATATCTTCGCTCTTCACCAAACTCTAAATCCTCTGATTCTCGTATATACACACACACACCTATACATACACACACACATATATATATATATATATAGCCATGGGAGAAGGAGAAGCAAAAGCAGAGCACAAGAACGCTCCCTCCGCATCCTCGACGCCGGAATCTTACTCCAAAGACGGCGAAGGAGGCGGCGGAGGAAACGCTCTCCGCGCAATCTGCGGCGCCATCTTCACCGTCCTCATCTTGCTAGGAATTATCGCTTTAATCCTCTGGCTCGCCTATCGCCCACACAAACCACGTCTCACCGTCGTCGGAGCCGCGATCTACGACCTCAATTTCACGGCGCCGCCGTTAATCTCAACCTCCGTTCAGTTCTCCGTTTTGGCGCGAAACCCGAACCGGAGAGTCTCCGTTCACTACGACAAGCTCTCGATGTACGTGTCCTACAGGGATCAGATCATTACGCCGCCGCTTCCGCTTCCGCCGCTTCGTCTGGGACATAAATCGACGGTGGTGATAGCTCCGGTATTGGGCGGCGCCGGGATCCCGGTTTCGCCGGAAGTGGCTAACGGGTTGAAGAATGATGAAGCTTACGGCGTCGTTTTGATGAGAGTGGTGGTTTTAGGGAGGCTACGCTGGAAGGCCGGTGCGATTAAGACGGGACGGTATGGATTTTATGCCACGTGTGATGTGTGGTTGAGATTTAATCCATCTTCTAATGGACAAGTTCCTCTTCTCGCTCCTTCAACTTGTAAAGTTGATGTCTAATTTTATTTTATTTTATTTTGTAATTGTGTTTTTTTTTTTTAAGTTAGAGAAATAGAATTTGTAATGTTTTCTTTTTGGTCTTTTTGTCTTGAATTATTAGTAAATTTGGGTCTCCACTCTCGAGTCTAGTGTAATTGTGTAAGCTTTTCAGTTGAAAATAAATCCAAAAGGCATAAGCCAGAAATGATAGTTATACTAACTATTTTTAATTTACATTCTAATTATGATATTTATTTCATTTATTTATACTCTTTAGATCTGTGGATATTGTCGGTAATAGCGTATCTTCCATGGCATATGGTGTACAGATAAACATAACAGCTCATCGTCGTAAATAAAAACTGAAATATAAACATAACAGCTCATCATGTTGGTCTCAAGACATATGGCATCTTCATGCAAATCTAATTATTTTCTGTTTTTTTTTCATCATTTTTTTTTGAATTTTTCCATCATTACGGATTCTTTTGTTGTTAAATTCCAGATTTTTAGGTTTTACGAATTATGTTTTGCAGTTTCCCGATTCAATGATTTTTTTCTTTTCTTATAATTATGTTTAGGGTCGTTATTTGTCATAATAAATAATTGTGCATCACGATTCACGATTTAACGTTTTGAATGAAGCGTTCGCTTTATACGAAGTACTTTGATTGTTCTACGTCAAACTGCATCTAAACAATCTCTATTAGTACTTCGAATCCTTCAGAATTATCGACAATCCTAAGTTCCTAAGTCCTAACTAGCTCCTAACAATCACTTTATAAGTAAAAGAAACTGCAGATTTGTCTTTTTAATGATCTTAAGCCACTACTATTCGAAACCCCTTACAGTTATCGTGATTCGTGAATTTGGTTGATTAACACAATTTTAAAGTTTTGACGAGTATATATACTCCAGAACAACAGGTATGCACAATTTATATCATGATCATTTTTCTCTTTGTTCCCATTTTTCTCGAATTTCCATAAGTTTTTTTTTTTTGTTTTTTGGTATCATTTCCATAAGTTTCTTCTTTTTCTTTTTCTTTAAACCCTTTTTTGGCTTCACGAGCCGGTCTTTGCTTTTATCTTTACACATCGGATATTTAGCTTTGTGGTTAATAAGAAATTAACAATTACTTTTTACCACCGTTAAAAAGTTATAGTAGTATAGTTGAAGGGATCACTTGTTGAAAAGCTCACATCTCAAAAGCGTTATAATAGTATTGGATTTACTTGAGGCCATTGATCATTAATGTGCCTGTGATCGCATCTGATCAATAATTCTCTGTGCATTAAATTTGATTATAGAGCTTGTGAGACATTTAAGATTTCTTAATATATCCCAATCATGTGCAGAAGATGAAGTTTTCTGAAACAGATTCGTTGTTATTTTTTGGGTTAAATGTTAAATTTTATACCAAATTTTGATTTTGACAAAAGTTACAGAGATCGACAATACAAAAAAGAACAGATAGACCAAAATCTAAACAAAAAATTAAAGGCTAGAAATGAAACTACTAGCTAGTATAAACAAAGAGCTAACTCGATCTAGCAATACAACAAAGGCACGATGTAGAACAAAGAATAACCCGTGCCAAAAGCCATCTAGAAAAAAGTAGTCGTAGTTGCCACGAGTAATTCCAACCGAAGCCACCCTCCAAACTTCAGACTGAGGAAAAACCTACAGCTTCCACGGGCTAAAAAACTATAAGTTTGAAACCTGCAAAACAATCTTAGACTATATTCAAATCGTAGTTGCCACAAGCTTCGTTGTTATTAGTATTTGTGTTGCGTTGATCAAGAAAATTATATTTATGTATGATAGTGAATTAGTGATTGGTATTTATCGTAATAAGACCACATTTGCTATCATATATTGTATATAGTCCATCGATAACTCATCACCCGTCAATGTCTGATAGTTACCGGAGAAAGCTTGGAAAAATTCTTGGTATGTCCCTGAAAAAAAAAGGACTTAATTTTAGAAAAAAATGTCTTAAACTTTGAAGAAATAAATATACAACTAAATAATCAAAGAAGAAAATACTGAAAACTATATACAAATATATGTATATATACATATATACCCACACAAATAGAACTAGCTGCTTGAATTATGTATTCTAAATAAATGAACTCATCAGCGAGCTAGTATTAAGAAAATGATTCATCTTTTCCTAAATTAACATATTTGTTACAGTTCTTTGAAAAAACAAATTAAAAAAAATAAAAATGTTTAGGAGAAACTAAACAAACGGTCTAAAAGGATTACTTCAAGAAAGGGATGGTCATGTTCTTGAGCGTCAAAGGATAGGTTGCCACAAAATTCTCCCATTCTTCTAAATCTATTTTTCCATCTTTTTTCCAATCCGCCACTTCAAATGTCTGCCAAAATATAAATTAACCAAAAATAATAAGTAATTAAGCAACTAAAAATGTTAAAACTTAACCGTTACATACCTTAGACACGATAGAGTCGATGATACTCTCGGTTAGCATAAGCTCTGATTCTTCTAAAACGTCTATTATCATCTCTTTCACCTTTAATTTTCTCAAAGTTAATGAAGAACACCGTAAAATATAATTAATAATGACTTAATTTATGCTATATATAGTTTGTTGTTTTCCAGTGAAACGACGACGACGTACGTACCTCTTCCGGTTCAATGAATCCTGTCTCACGAGTATCATATAATCGAAATGCAACTGTTTATATAAACACGTAATCATATTTAATTTTATCGCTATAATTAATAACATGGACAAAAAGAGTGATTAAGTATACAGATAGCTTTATCTCGTTGGGATGAGTTTGGGTGAAAAATGTTGAGAGAGTGTACAAACTCTCCAAAATCTATAGCCCCATCGTTTCTCATATCGAACAATCCGAAAATCTGCATATTTTCAAACTTGATTAGTTTTTTAAAAATAAAATTAAGAAATTTACGTATGAACAAGAACAAAAAAAGACTTTATATATATTCCCACTTAGTATTTAAAATTCATTAGAATTTTTACCCGTTCTACAGAAAGACTGCGTCTCTTGGTGTCTTTGATTAAGATGAATTGAAAGTCTTCCTGAAACCAACCAAAATCGACATAACTCAACCACTCCTTTTCTATTATTATATACTATAACAATTTAGATGTAATAATATTCGCATTGTGGAGAGAATATTTAGTTAATTTGGAGTCTAACTTTGGTCATCATAAGATTGCCGTTGCTGAGACGAGAAGTGAGTTTGACGAACAATTCATGCAGAACTTCAACCTCAGCCTCACTAACTGCAAACCCAAAACAGTTAAGATGATGTTGTTACTCACTCTCTACAAACTCGTGTAAATTATTATTTTTTCCATGCAATATAGCAATATATAGTTTTTTTTTTATAAGGCATATTATTGTGTATATATTGATAGGAAGTGGTAGATAATTGAGTAGATAGACTTACAAAAGGTTTGAGAAGCAAGAAGCGATGTGTCTTCATGCCTTGTTCCTCCTATTTGCTTACTGCAAACACATCCCATTTGACTATATCAATATTTAATTTAAAATTTTCACATACGGCTCTATACACTAAGTGTGTGTGTCTATAAATATATGCATCAACGAAGCTGCGAGATTGTGGAATATTAATCTATTTCTGACCGGACAAATTCGAAAGTGGAGAGGTTCATACGTTTCCGGTTAAGGAAAATGGTATACTTTATATCAGAATTTGATACGAATTCTTTTTCTATGGTTTCAATTTTTTTTTGTAGTTCTAATTTTTTATTTTTTTGTTCTTACCGAATTGACCAAGCATAGAGAACCAGAACCTAACAAGTTGATCATAGATCAATTATATTATTTGACATATATATTAATTGATAGCTAGCCAGAAAGAAAAGAAAAATACTATATAATATGAGAAAGTTTTATTCTTTAACATTTTGGGACTTATGATTTTAATTAACGAATATCAATTAATTTCATCTGCCATCTTCGTCATGGACTTGAAATCTCACAGCGGTAGGTAAAAGCATCTTCATTGGTGAGATACCTTATTAGTATCTCACTAATATAATATTAACTTTTTTGTATTTTTTATTTGGAGAAACTCATGCTAAAACTATACCTCCATTAGTGAGATACCATATGAGTATCTCATTAATATTTTAATAAAAAATTTATATTAAATTTATATCTTAATAATATCTTCTGAATATATCAAATTGCATTTTAAATATAGCCAATTATATTAATTTATACAACTAATCAATAATATTTTTGTATTAACTAACTATACTTATTTAATATTATTGTATTAACTTTAATTAACGTCAATTAAAAATAATATCAATATATAATTAAAATCATGCATAATGGATCTTAAAAGATAGATAATTTTGTTTTATGTATTTAAAAAAAAAAGTTTTTACAAAATAACAGTCTAGAAACTATTAAATTGATATTTTAAAATATTAGGTATTTAGTGTATGAAAAAAATATAAACCAATAAAAAAGTGACATGTGTGGATTTTTATGGGTTCTCAAAAATGAGAATCAATTCTAATTCGAGAACCGATCCTTGTAGTTTCTCATTCTCTTTTTTTTTTTATAACTCAGGGGCCTAGACTAATCCTCTGGGGGAGGTGCAGCCCACGGATAGACCCTCTCTCCGGATATGCAAATGGATCCGAAAGCATGGACCCATATCCGTGTGGATGTCCAGAAACAATGTGTTTTAGTTTCACGCAGCATGTGAATCGAACCTGAAATGTGTTGGCGTCCCATGCCCGTCCTCTTACCATCTGACCACAAAGTTCTCATTCTCTTTTTCTATTTTTTTTATTTTTATTATATTTTATTATGAAATACCAAAGGAGAACCCATTGATGGTGGTGCTCTAACCCACCACCAATCTCATGAATAATTTTAAAAAAAATTCAAAAAAAAAAATATGATATATTTTCTGGATTTGAACCCATTCGTTGTCGCTGTTCTATTCGGCCTCATGTTGCTACTTTATATAAAACTAGCCGTTACGAACGTACTGGCAATGCTAAAACATGTGTTGGGCTGATTAGATAACAAACCATCAAACAGCCATTACAAAAAAAAAAAGAAAAGAAACCCACATAGAGTAGCCCACTGCCTTAGAATAGTCCTCATAGATACAATTACTTGTTTTTAATCTTTAAAGAAAATGAAACAAACCGAAGGAGTAAAAAATAGAGGCAAAGCTTTCACCAAGAAATAAGAAGCAGTTATGATACTCACAATAAACTGAGTCATAAGCATTGCTTCTCACAAAAGGAGAAGTGACGAGGATCACGACAGAAATAAAATAGAGACACAGTCTCTTAAAGAAAAGCAACGACCATGATTGCCGCAAAACAAGCAGCGACGACAGTCACTCCATAAATCAAAGACAAAGTCTTCTGATAAAGAGAAGTCACAATTGTCACTACACAACAAAATAAATCAAATATGAAAGATAGTAACGATTGTTGCTAAAAAGAAAAGATTAAAAATAAACCTCTTAGGTAATAGAAGTGACTAAAAGTCACCACAAAAAAAGTTAGAGACAAAGTCTTTTAACAAAATACAATTAATGACTAAGATCGTTGATTACTAAAAAAAAAAAAAAGTGCATATGGTCGTTGGACATTAACAGTAAACTTCACATATGTCTATGTTACTTCTCCAAAGCCTTCTAAGTATCCCTGTCATTGTGAGTTAAAACCCGCGGATCTCATCCCGTTTGACCCACCGCGGGGCAGGTGCGGGTTGCGTAATTTAAAAAAAAAAAAATAGCGGGTGCGGATCGGAACATTTAAAAGCGGGGCGGGTGCGGGTTTAGGTATTAAAAATTACAGATTTGCGGGTACCCGCATAAATTTGAAAATATGTCAATTTTGTTATGAAACCGTGTGCTGTTTTTATTTTGTAAACTGAACATGTGTGTTGTTTTTTGACAAAAAATATTTGATGTTTTAAAACACATGTGAAAAACCCTAGATCTATTGCATCTCTCTTGCGGCGCTGTCTCATCTCTTTCAACTCTCCATCTCTGTCTCTCTCAACTCTCCACTATGTCTCGTCGATCTCCTCTTCCTCCCTTCTTCTCTGATCTCGAAACTATCTCTTTATCTCTCTCCATTTTGTCTCATCGATCTCCTCCTCCCTTACTCTTTCGCCATTTGATTTGATTTGTTTGATTCCTACAAGTATAGAATACCAATTTTCAATGAAGATGAGATAGATTTCTACTGAATTTTCGTTAGGGTTTGATGGATTTTGGGGTTTGATAGATTTTGGGACTTGGGGTTAGATGAAATAGGCTTCTTTTTTTTTTTTCATTATATGTGGCGGGTTGCGGGTAATCCGCCAGACCCGCTTAACTTATGCGGGGTGGGTGCGGGTGTCCAAATTATAACTCGCAGATCAAGCGGGTTTTTTTTTCGCGGATAAAAAAAACCTGAATCCACCGCGGGGCGGATTATGCAGGGCGGATCCGACCCGCATGACAGGGATACTTCTAAGAAATAAAACGTAGTGACTACGGTCAATACGGAGAAACTGAGAGATCAAGTCTCCTAAAAAAGAAAAAGAAAAAAAGACGGCTACTATGGTAGCTTCTAAAGAAACGAGAGGTAACTTCTCCTAAGAAATAAGACCAACAATGATGGTCACTATCAATTTAATTAGAGGTAAAGCCTCCTCCAAAAAATAACAATGACGACTGTTGCTACATACCGAGTGAGAGATAAAGTCTCCTAAGAAATAGAGCGCAATAGTCAATGCAGAAAAAAAAAATTATATAGAGCAATGCCTTCTATGAATGAGAAGTGGAGAGAGTACTACAAAACACAAAGTCTCATGTGCAACTAAAGAAACAACTAAAGCCGATGCAGAACTATTATTGTGTGAAAGAATTGCAGCTACATACGCTGTAGAAAAACGCGATTACTGTCGCAATCTAAAGAAGCAACCACCGTTACCATGAACGGGAAAAAGCGACTAGGGTTGCTGTAAAAAAGAGGCAAACATAGTCTTCTAAGAAGCTTCTCCAAAAGGATCAAACACTTCAAAAAGTAGTAACAAAGAGAAGAGATGAAGCTCCAATGGGACTAAGAAAGGATTGACAAAAATTATGTCACCTAGCTCTTCCATGGAAGATGGAAAACCTACCGCTATGAATCCTTATTTCTCCACATTTCCAGACCAAATCCTACTTCAAATCACCAACAAAAAGGAACGATTTACGGAAAGAGATTGTCCAAGAGCTTGAATTTAGCCACTGCAATATGCTTGGAGATAAAGGATTCAAAATCAAATTGAAGAGCATCCCCGACAATTTCATCGACGAAATTGATTTTTTTAACCGATGAAAGAAGATTGATGTTTTCTCCATGAAAGAAGAAAATATCGACAAAATAAAAGATATTTTGCAACGAAGTCATCTTCTACTAAGGGAAATCGTCATTAGTATCCAATTAGGAGATGACCGTTGGACTTTTCTTTTATTCAAGTCAATTATGGAGCCCACGAAATTCAACTTTGAGAAGCAATTTATACTACGTGTATATATGAACTCGAGAAGCAGAGTTGGGCAAGTCAACAAAGTTCGGCTAAGGACCTAAGGTTTTGGAAAGGAAGACGGAAGTGACGAAGGGAAACACTACATGAGCTAATTAAAGAAATTAGACCAGCATCCAAGGACCAATCGTTATATTCATTTGGCCTATAATGAAAAACTAAAGACTATGTGTCTATAAGACAATGTGAAAGTTACGTATAAAAATATTCAAGGTATGTGATAAAATAACAGATGTTTTACTACTCTTCAAATTCTTAATAAGAAAATGTAGAGTGGGGAGCATGTTATTGGGTATATTTTTATCACATAATAAAATCGATTATTATTTTCAAGATATATGATATTTAGGAAAAAATAAATAAAATCATAAATAATTAGAGATAAAGATTCTTTATATTTGAGGAAATTATCGAGATATTCAGAATGGATAAACTCTAAAGAGATATTTTATAATTAATTCATAATAAGATAAGAATTAAGATAAATATGAAACATTCCCTATATAAGAGAAGATGAAGAACCCTAGAAAGAAAGTCCTGAACTTTAACGAAGATCTTGAGGACTACGGTTCAAAGTTTCTGAAGTTTTTCTACAATGTCATCAAAAATATTCAATTCGTTGTAATTTTAAGCTGATATATCAATAAAGAACATTTTTTCGATCATTCCGTAGAATTGTACGAACCGGTTAAAATTTGCCCAAACAATTTGGTTATTAATTTTATTGTGACTGAAAATGCGAAGTTCTCTAAGCAAAAACCCTAGTTTTTGTTGTCAAACAATCATTTCAACGATTGATTCACTATCTATTCTTTTGTCAACGATTAATTTACTATCTAAACATTTAATCAATAATTTTTCGATATTTCGGAAGCTGAAATTTCGGCTAAACAACGACAGAAGAGAAGTTGACGGCTAATGCCTAATTCCAACACATGGTAGATATTGTTTTTTTTTGGTTAAAAACGTGGTAGATATTGTTACCTGTCGATTTTGTTTTATATTTGCATATGTATAGTCATACCTATTGTTGCTTGTTTGTTATGGATATATAAAATAAATTATCTTACATAATTGTTTCAGTAGGAATAGTGTATATATGCTTTACAAATTATAGTGATTAGTTGAGTAGATAAAGCGCCGGTTTTAGATTCGACGACATGGCCGACCGATTTGATCCGTAATGGTCCTATTCGGCCACATTTACTATAGTGATGTACAAATCAACGATCCACTTAATCTACTTTTTTACCCTAGTTAATTTTTTTACTTTTTATTTGTTGGTCACTGACTCATTGGATTTTGTCGTGATTCGTCACTCTCATCCAGTATTTTTGTTTATCTAACATCTTTGGGCATAATCCTATTAAGTCCAATTTTCAAAAAATCACTAGGCAGTTACTAGGCGTTCGATAGGGGTCTAGCGCCTAGGCGGATTAATCGAGATCTAAGCAGAATCTAGGCGAGGTCTAGGCGTTAACAAATTATTTATACATATTTAATATTTTTTAAATTTATATCATATTTTGGTATAATAAAAAATACTCAAATTTTAATTTTCTTCGTAAAATATTTTGTCCAATAAAAATAATATTCAATAAAAATAATATAAGATAAAAAGTCTAAAAGTGTAAAACAAATCAAAATCTACGAAACTTCTTCTGCTGCAAGCACATCCACATTCACCAAATGATGACCATGGAGAAGATTTTGATTTGCTTTACACTTTTAGTGAATGTGGATGTGCTTCCCATTCGATCTCCACGTTTTACTCTTCTTCTTTTTTTTTTCAATTTGTTTTGTTTTTATTTTTTATTTTTTCATTTACTTAAACGACGTAGTTTTGTAAAGATTACAAAAGAAAATTAAAAATCTAAACCGAATGCTAAACCAAAAATTGAACGATTCAGCCGATTTTTACCGAAATGTACCGCCTGGACCGATAACCTGATTTATCTCACCGATTTCAACAAAATCGACTCGGTTCAGTATTTTTGGCCGATTAACCGGCGCCTAGCCGGCGCCTAGGGCGATTTTTTGAACATTTAACTCTTGTTACAAGAAAATTACTAGGGTTAAAACTAGTTATGGTTTGGGATGAAAGTATCTCTTATCATCGGATCCTCCATTTTTTTAAAGCTAATTTTAATATGAGATTATTAGTGTCCATTTAATTTTTTTTCTTGAATAGACAACGATGAACAAAAAATAAAAAGAATTCACCATTTAAAAATACGTAAATTTTGTGATCACCAGTTCCATTTTTTTTCAAATTTATAACATGATATAGGTTGAATCTTCCCATGATTTACGTGTTGCAAATTGGATTGTATCTATACAATGTTATTTTGCTCTGTTACCATCAGTGTCATTTATAAAATTTAATTTCGTAAAAAACACATATATCAAGTATAATTGTTGTGCTTTGTTTTGAACTTTGATTGAGGTTTAAGAAATAAATCAGAGGTTGTCTTTTTTAAGACGTTAGTGCAAAGTTCATTGAAAAAAAACATAGTTTAAAGACGAATGTAAAGAAATAGGTAAACCCGTTAGTCGTTAGATAGGCCTGACTAGTGACTATGAGTCAAAAAATAAACCCAGTTAAGACTTGATTTTACCATTGGTTTACAAACTTTTACATATTCTTAATAAAATATTACTAGAAACTTTTAAAATACTTAAGATAGAAAATTTAAAATATTCTTAGTTTGAAATGATAGAACATTGAGATAACTGAAATGGAAGAAATATAATATGCATGCATATTTTAATAAATTAAATGACAAATGATTTGTAGTTCATACGTAATTTTGGTGATCTAGTTGTAGACACATCAATATCAAACAAATCATTAAATAAAGCGGGAATGAAAACAAAAATATATAAAAATCTTGTCGTAGTAGAATTTCCAACCTTTATATATATCTTTTAATCACACTACTTTTTATTTCCCTTTTCCATATAAAATGAAGCTTGACACGCAATATATAACATGATATGTTAAGATATTTTGGACCGAATTTTTATTTAATAACATAATTCGCGGATGAAACATGGGTATTGTAATGATAGTTAACCGAAAACGTTATGTTCTGAAGAAAGAAGTAAATTAATAGTCAGATAATTAACTTGTTGCAAGTAATTAACATTTTTAAAATCCAGATCTACGACTACGTACTATCTGGATAAGCTAAGGATTAAAGATCAGTTTTGTTTTACGGTACCATTATTGTATTTTATTTTCTAATTCTAAAAGTCTAAAACTATAGTTGATTAACTGATGAAACACAACTTAAGTAAATAATTAAAGAAAACGGGCTTAGTGTAAGTACGAAATGTAAAGTAGATGACACGAACAAAATGTGAGAAGCAAAGTGCGTGTCTCGCATTACGTAAAATGCGGAAATTTGATTTTTCACCAAATACTCGTTTATTTACCCTACGGAAATTAACTAGTTTCATCTCGAGGGCATTTAAGTGTCTACCAAATTAATTAATGCATTTAGTGGGTTTTTGTCTTTTTCATTTTTTTTTTGAATTTTTATGGTACAGACCTAATTATTACTATGAGAGAATTCTGATAGTGTCCAAATTTTTAATCCAAATAGAACACATGACATTTTTTTTTTGAGAAAGGGTTTACTAATTTAACAGATGACATTTTTGTTTTGGTAAATAGTCACATGACAAATTTAGTACATATATAGTTTTGTCTTGGGGGAAAAAATGAATATGTTTCAAATCAATTTTGAGATGTTAGGGTCGGACTTAAATATCTATTGTAACTTTGTGTTTCTGATTCTGATAAAAATAGAACTTATTCAGTTTTTGGTGTATTATTTAAACTGCATGCATGTACATTAACTGAGTGTGTATCCGGATTCGACTTAAAGATGTCTTCGAAAATAATCGACCTCCACCAAACTAAAGAATCTTCAACATAACTTAACAATCAAATTTATACTTTCACTAGAAAATAGCTATAAATCAAACTAAGGTTAACAAGAAAAAGATATCCAATGTGGCAACCACCCACAAACTTTATTATAAATATAAGTAGATGGGAAGGCGTGTGGTTGTTAAACGCAAAGAAAAACATTCGATTTTACAAAAACTAGAAACTCGAAAAAAAAAAATTTTAAAATAAAAAAAAATCACTTGAGAGAGAGAGAGAGACAGAGAAGATGAAGGCAGAACAATGGGCACCAGTGATAGTAATGTTAATATCAAGTGTGGCAATGGGATCAGTGAATGCTCTCGTCAAGAAAGCACTTGATGTTGGTGTTAATCATATGATCTTTGGTGCCTATAGAATGGCTATTTCTGCTTTGATCTTGGTTCCGTTTTCTTATATTTGGGAGAGGTATGAACATTTTGATACTTGAAGTGTCGAAACTCAGATTTTGAAACTCGCCGTTAATTAATTACATTTTAGTTATGTTTTCTCGTAAGAAATATGTGTATGATTTGAATTTCATGCGTCGAAACTTAAACTAAAACCATAAATTTTGAATATGTCCTTTTATTCTAATAATAACAAAATTGTTGTTCTTTTTATGTACGATTTGATCATTATATGTTAAATTCCAAACTAATCCTAGATTTTTTTTTTTTATATATGATATGATTTTCATGCGTCGATATTTAAACAACCCACGAATTTTAAATTGACCATTAGCCTTACACTAATTAAATAGCTGTTCTTTTCATGTATGATTTGATAATTATATGTTAAAATCCAGAGTAATCATAGATTTTGAATCATAAGTTCTTTTTTGATTTTGACATGATGAAAGTACTAAGTTTGTAATATTGATGTATATCCGCTTTTAATTTTTGTCAATTGAAGCTCCGTGAAACTAAATTGTAATATTGATATATATCCACTCACATGATATGTATAATTGTATATAATATTTTATAAGTTTTATTTTGTTGTGTATATGTAAGTAATGAAATTTGCTTTTTTTAACATAATTGTTATAGGAAAACAAGACCAAGATTAACGTTCATGCTTTTGTGCGAACATTTCATGAGCGGATTACTTGGGTTTGTCCTTCTCACTTGTTCTTGTTTATTGCGTTATTTCCGCTGTTTTAATGGTTTTATTTACTTTTTAAAAGAAAAAGAAACGATAAAAGAGTTTTCTAACACGTTATCTATCTCTTAGTAACTACAAGTCTACAAAGCTCCACTTTGTTTCTTTTATTTATCATTATTTTTTAAATAACGCAGGGCAAGTTTGATGCAATTTTTCTTTTTGCTTGGACTATCGTACACGTCAGCAACTGTTGCGATGGCTCTAGTTAGCATGTTACCCGCTATTACCTTTGCATTGGCCCTTATTTTCAGGTTAAAATGCAACTACTTTAAAATCACAACAAAAATTATATATCTCGTACTTTTAATTAAATAAAAAATTGCAGGATAGAGAATGCGCAAAACCTGAAGAGCAAAGCAGGTGTGCTCAAGTTAATAGGAACCCTAATTTGCATAATTGGAGCAATGTTCTTAACATTTTACAAAGGTCCAGAAATATCAAACCCTCATTCTCATCCAGAGGCTCTTCACAACAAGAACAACACATTGCATAACAATGGTCACGACCAAACAAAGAAATGGCTTCTAGGCTGTCTTTACTTGATCATCGGGACAGTGTTATTGTCTCTATGGATGTTGTTTCAAGGAAAATTAAGCGTTAAGTATCCTTGCAATAAGTACTCAAGTACTTGTCTAATGTCAGTCTTCGCAGCATTTCAATGTGCCATTTTGAGTCTTTATAAGAGTAGAGAAGTCGAAGATTGGATCATCGAAGACAAATTCGTCATCTTCATCGTCCTTTACGCTGTAAGTTTTTTCTTAACTTAATTAGATACATACACATAAAATAAAATGGGCATTAATTAAGAACGATTAGAAACTGTAGGGACATTTTGTAAAATATTGATAAAATGTTGGGTTACTATGTTAAAACAAAAGGCGAAGAGTTAGAAGTTTTCTTTTCTTTGATAATATGCACCTTTATCTATTGTGACCTTTTTTTATAAAAGATCCTCGTATGTAGTAATCTTTGCTTTCTTATAAATATTTCTATAAGATTTTTCATTGATTCTTATATTAATACAATATCTTTTCAAAGTAAAAGTCCATAATTTTTTGTTTCTAATTAAAAAATTAGGCTTGTGAAGATAATTTTTTTTAACTTATTATAAAATAGTTGAATTATTATGTCATGGGTTCTATTTTAACTTGTAATCAGACCCTAGGCAAAAAAAAGAAGGAAAGCGGACCCTAAAACATAATATATGTTTTTGAGATTATTATCATAAGCACAAAATTGAAAATTTTCATAATTTTCTCCTTCTTTTTTTTGTTCTTTCAATCTATATGATAATAACATGACTGATAATAATGTGATTTGATGTATTGATGAAAAAAAACAGGGAATAGTGGGACAAGCGATGTCGACAGTGGTGACGTCATGGTCAATAAAAATGACGGGAGCAGTTTTCGTATCAACATTCAGCCCCATTAGTCTCGTCTCTGCTACGTTATTCGATTTCCTCATCTTACACTCTCCTTTATATCTCGGCAGGTTTTTATTTTATTCTCAATTCATATCATATAGCATATAACATACGGTCGCTTCATGCGTATGCACTGATTACATTTTTATTTCATGGTGTAACAAAAATTCAGCATACTTGGATCAGTTGTGACTATAACGGGTCTCCACGTGTTTCTCTGGGGGAAGAAGAGTGAGATAGATGAGTCTGTTTCGATGACTTTGACCACTTCCGAGTCTTGTCAAAATATCGAAAACGAAGACCATATGATAATAAATGATAACAATACTAAATTGCCCGTTTGATATATTATTATATATAATAGAGCTCATCACGATCATAATATTGTATATGTATATATATGATGGAGATAGATCTGTCATTGATCAACTCTTTATTATAAGAATTTGTTTTTTCTGTCTTTTCAAGTTTTCCGGAGTGAGATATATTGATTCATTCCATGGAGACTCCAATAAATTAGATATAAAAACTCATTGTAACCATTTGGATCGGTTTTTTTTTTTTTTTTGAAACCGCCATTTGGATCGGTTTGATCGGATATAAAAGAAGAAAGAGGCTATGTTGGAAAACTAGTTCTTGCATGTCAGTTTGTTACCTTTGTTTTTTTTTTTGTGTGTGTGTGACCATTTCATTACTATGGCCTTCAATGTTTAGAGTGTTTATTGGAAACACACAGCAAAACCAAAAATATGTCACCAATTAATATTACTTTTTGGTTTTCTGTTTATAAAAAAAAAAATAAATAGATAAAAAAAAAAAAACATAGAATCTTTACCGAGACATGTATTATTGAAACAAAAAAACAAACGCACCTGATAATTGAAAAGCAAGGATTGAGATGTGGTTTAGGGACTGTAGCTAGTTGACAAATTTTTTTTTTTTTAATCGAAAATATACAAAATAATTACTCTATAAGTAAACTCTTATTTTCATTCTTCTTTCCAAACTCTAAAAAAAAACTTAAAACACTCTAAAAAAATAAAAGAAGTTACCAACCCTCTCAAGTAAGCAATATTTTTTATTTTTTTTGTAAACATAAGAATATATCCCCTGAATAATTTATAGAGACACATGATAAATATAATACATGATAATACATGATAAATATGATATAATAGTTTGTTGTATTTATAAAATAAAACTTTAACTTTAAAAATAATTTTATGATATAATATTATATTATTTTACTTGTTTTTTTATGTATTTTTAATTTGAGTTTAGC
>OVAY01001386.1:0-30240 GCA_900406395.1 Kernera saxatilis | reverse complement strand
TATATTTAAATATATTTTCTTATATATTTAATTAAAAGTTTTAATATATTTAAGGTTTTTAGTATGTTTTAAAACTAAAAATGTTATATTTTATAAATTTCGGTTTATTCGGGTAATTCTGTTCGGTTTTATGAAATTCAGATTCGGTTAGAGAGATACGAATACGTTGATAAAAACTACTAAAATATCAACTCATAGTATGCATCCATTAGATGGTTGCTTATATAATAAGATGATAATTGTATATTTATATATAATTAAAAATATTAATAAATATCCGTTGTTGGTAATCGGTTAAATTTGATGAATATAATTTTTTTAAAAACTAGGTAGACTACGATTCTAATTTGAAGTTTGCTATTAGAAAATACTAATTTATATGCTCTTTTTATTTATATAAAAGAAAAAACAATTTAAATTACTTTTTCATAAAGCCTAAAAAATAACTCGATATAATATGAACCTAAGCAAAAAATTAAAATAGTAGTTTAGTAATGATTATCATCAAAAATTTCATAAGTAAAAAATGATAAATTATATTATAATCTACTTCTACTCATTGTTGAATTCTGTTATCGAGGATTTTGACTGTCCTACTTGCTAGTCTTATATATATTGTTCTTTTAGGTGTTGATTATGACGTGAGATCGCTCTGTAGTTTCTCAGGTTTTCTATTTATGGTTTTCCATGGACATGGATCGAGCTTGATTAGCCTAGTATGTTCGTTTTAGTTTAGTTGTCTTCTATCAATGTCTCTGATTGTTTATAGTGTCTTCTTTTGCAGGGTTTTTAGGACTATGTTTTACTTCTATATTTGTTTTTAGCGTTTGAATTATGTTTCAAATTCTTTGATTACCAAAGAACCGTGAAAGTTTTGGAAAATTTGTTAATGATTACCAAAGGCTAACCCTAGATGCATTTCAAAGAAGCTTTACAGTTGATGAGTTCGTCTCATACGAAGCGACGGTGTTATTTGACCTTAGGAGGCCGTCGAATATTGTAAACGATTTTCTTTTTCAGAGTGAGATTACTCCAATTATCAGTCTTCTTTTATTGTTTTTGTTTATTCAGCGTAAATAATTGTTTTTTGTTGGGTTATTTATGTGATTCATTGCTATAGGTTAAATGGTTGTTAGTAAAGTATCTCAAACACTCTTAGCTTTTGATAAAGAATAACTCTCTTTATTAATGTTTAGAAATATAGCTCAAAAACTAAACATAAAAGCTCTCAATGTTCTCTCTTAGAACTCATAAGTTACGCCAGGGCTTGACATCTCCTTATATATTGAAAGATTAGACAATTCCTAATCCTATTATTATTAGAACTAGATAACTCCTAATTCTATTAGAACTCTATAAGCCTATCTTATCCTACTCCAACTTGATAAATATATCTTAGGCTTCACGTTAATGTTGAATTTATCCAACATTCTCCCTCCTAAGCTTCAATTTGGTCTTGGATATGTCTTGAACTCCTATCAAGCTTCTCATCTCACTAAATTTGATCTTTGCCAAAGCTTTAGTTAAGATATCCACCTTTTGCTCAGTTCCCGGTATGTGTTCAACATCAACAAGCTCTTTCTCAATGCACTCTCGTATAAAATGGTAACGCTTGTGTATGTGTTTGCTTTTACCATGAAATACAGAGTTTTTTGTGAGTGCAATCGCAGACTTGTTGTCGATCTTTATGAGAATTTTCTCGGTCTTCCATCCTGTGATCTCGCTTAAGAGATCTTGAAGCCAAATCGCTTGTCTTGCAGCCTCCGTTGCTGCCATGAATTCGGCCTCACACGATGATAAGGCAACTGTGCTTTGTTTTTGTGAACACCAAGTGATTGGTGAGGATCCAAAGTAAAATATGTGACCTGTAGTACTTTTTCCATCGTCTTGGTCAATATTGTGGCTACTGTCACTGAACCCAACAATTTTCTTTGATCCTTCACGACTAAACTTCAAGCCAAATGCACCCGTTCCCTTAAGATACCGTAAAATATGCTTCATTATTTCACCATGGGACTTACGCGGACTTTGCATGTATCGACTAGCAACTCCAACCGAGAATGCTAAGACCGGTCGTGTATGTAGTAAATATCTTAAGCATCCAACGTTTCGTCTATAGCATGTAAGATCTATCTCTGATTCTTCTTGAGCTTTTGAAACTTTTAATCCAAACTCCATAGGTACTTTAGTAGGATCGCAAGTTTCTAAGCCAGCTTCTTTCAAGATCCTTCTCGCATAAGCTTCTTGTTTGATCTCGATTCCATCTTCTCCTTGATAACTTCAATGCCGAGATAATAAGTGAGTTTTCCGAGGTCCGGCATCTCAAATTTAGATAACATTCCCTTCTTGAATTCACTTATAACTTTGAGAGTATTGCCGGTTACGAACAGATCATCAACATAAATAGCAACTATTAGAAGATTTCCTCCATCTTCCTTGCGGTACACGGAAGTCTCCTTTGAGCATCTTTTAAATTTCATCCCCTTCAAGATTTGATCAAGCTTCGTGTTCCATGCCCGAGGAGTTTGTTACAATCCGTACAAGGCTTTTGTAAGTTTGTAAACCTTGTGTTCTTCTCCATTTACTTCAAATCCTTCGGGTTGTTCAACATAGACGTCTTCTTTTAATTCTCCATGTAAGAACGCTGTTTTCACATCCAAGTGATGAATTTCCCATCCATGTCTTGCCGATAGTGCGATCAACAACCGTGTGGTTTCAATCCGAGCGAATGGTGCGAAAAGTTCATCAAAATCTATGCCGGATTCTTGTAAATATCTCTTAGCTACAATGTACTTATTGATAGTACGATCCGCATTTTTCTAAATTTTGATCCACTTGAGACCAATGATTTTTGTATCACTCGGTTTATCAACTAAAAACCAAGTCTTGTTTTTGTTGATTGAATCGATCTCTTTTTTGCTAGCTTGTCTCCATTGTGACAAACCCTTTGCTTCTTTATAGCAACTTGGTTCATCTTCGATTGAAAGTAGAAGTTTCTCACATTCTACTTCGGCTTGGAGTACATAATCATCGGTATATCGAGGTTGATTTGTTGGTCGAGACGTTCTTCTTAGTTGTTGTGCTTGTGGTTGTTGTTGATCTTCTTGTTGTTGTGGCACGATATTCTCAATCTCATGGTTTGTGTGAGAGTCTCCGTCTGTGTCGTTGTCATCTTCATTCTCGTGATCATGATATTCAAAATCGTCATTATTACTTCCTGTTTCGTCATGATCTTCATATTTCTCATTATTGACAATCACGGGTCCTTCTCCAACATCCATTATTTCACCCCATCTCATGTGAAACATTCCCGGATCTCTTCTTGATCTATTTATTGATTTTTCCTAGTGCCAACTTGTCTTTTCATCGAACACCACATCTTGGCTTACAATCACTTTTTTCGTTGTTGGATTATAAAATCGATAGGCCTTGGTTCCTGGCTCAATCCCAAGATGTACTAGTATTTGCGATCTGTCATCTAGTTTCTTGAGATGTGTGGCTTCAATCTTTGAGTATGCTAGGCAACCGAAAACCCTTAAATGACTAAGGTTCGGTTTTCTCTCTCGCAAGCATTCGTAAGGTGTCAAGTTCTCAAGAGCTCTTGTTTTTACTCTATTAATTACATAGGTAGAGTGTCGCACTCCTTCCCCCCATAAGTAGTTTGGTACCTTCATAGCCTTGAGAATACTTCTTGTCATCTCCATTAGGGTCCTATTTCTTCTCTCCACCACACCGTTTTGTTGAGGTGTGTAAGGTGCTGTGAGATGTCTCTTATTCCCATGTTCATTAGAAAATTCATTGAACTCTCTTGACGTGAATTCTCCACCTCTGTCAGTCCTTAGAGTCATAATTTTGTTCTTGAGTTCCTTCTCCACTAGATGTTTAAAAACCTTAAATCTCCCAAATGATTTGCCTTTTTCTTTCATTAATATTGTCCACATATATCTTGAAAATCATCGATGATAACAAATATATATTTGTTATGAGCAATGGATGGTGGTGATATGGGACCACATAGATTAGCGTGTAGAAGTTCTAGTGGTTTAGAAGCTCGGAATGTTGCCGCTTTCGAGAAGGATTGGCGAGCTTGTTTCCCGACTAGGCATGATTCGCAAATCCTTGTTTCATCTTTTATCTTCGGTAATCCTTGAACCATCTCTTGTTGGGACATAGTCTTAATTGTCTTAAAACTTATATGTCCTAACCTTGCATGCCACCTCCAATTATCATCTTCTAATCTTGAGTGTAGGCATGTGGGTTTTCCTATCTTCAAACTTATCTTGTAAAGTCAATTTGGTGATCGCAGAACTTTAACCAAGAGTCTTCCACTTGGATCATGGAATGTTAAGTAGTCTTGTCTCATCCTTACATCACACCCGGCTTTCGTAGCTTGTCCTAAGCTCAGAATGTTGCTCTTAAGTTCGAGAATATAATAGATATCGGTAACAAGTTTTTTTTCATCCGTTTTGCTTTGAAATAGAATTGATCCTTTCCCTCCTATTTCAATACAAGATCCATCTCCGAACTTTACTTTGCCCTTTATGCTCTCGTTGAGTTCCGAAAAGAACGCTTTGTTGCATGTCATCATGTGGTTGCTTGCTCCATTATCAAGATACCATACTCCTCCTTCCTCTTTATTGGTTTCGTAGTTCTTTGATATGATCTTTTCTTCGTTTAAGAACACGACTTCATGCATATAAAGGGCTGCGTCAGCTACTTCTGTCTCTACTTTATTAGCTTCTTGCATCTTTTGTGTTTTTAGGGCATGTTGAAGCAAAGTGTCCTGGTTTATCACAACGATAACAAATCACCTTTGATATGTCCTTCTTTCCTTTTGTTTCGTCTTGATCAGTTTGATTTGTTGTTCTATCTTGTGAGTTGAACCTTCCTCTGCCTCGTCCTCTATTACCTCGGCCTCCTCTTCCTCGACCTCGCCTTCGAGATGTCGAGGAATTTTGCTGATATGTATTGGCGTATAAAAGCGTGTTTTGAGTTCTCCACTATTCTCCTCATCAAGAATTCTTTCTTCGAATGCTTTTAGTCTTCCAATAACATCTTCAAATCCTGTTGTGTTCAAATCTAGAACTTACTCAAGAGAGGCTATGATTTGTATATACTTGTTCCTTGGTAAACTATTGGGAAATTTCTTTATGAGTTTAGATTCCTCAATTGTTTGTCCAAGAGAAGCCGATTTTGATGCTATCTCCGATAACTTTCCAGCAAAGCTATCTATTGTGTCCGAATCCTTCATCTTGATTCTTTCAAATTTGAACATTAGAGTTTGAAGTCTTGCTTCCTTGACACGATCGGCACCTAAGTGACGAGTTTTAATTGTGTCCCATATCTCTTTTGGAGAATCTTGTTCGCCTACTTGCAAGATAAAAGCCTCCGAGATGGCTTGAAACAATAATCCTATCGCGTCATTTTTTTTATCGGATTCTTTCACTCCGGGTTCGATTGTGTCCCATACCTTATATATTTTTAGCAAGATTTTCATCCTCATAGCCCATACTGTGTAGTTTGATGCGTTTAGCATGGGGCATTGAATTGATGGTGGTGTGAATTCCTTCGGACGAGTTGAGCCCTCGTCTCCCATGACGACTCGTTAAGGTTTCGTGATCAATTCCCTCCTTAAGCTCTGATACCAATTAAATTATCTCAAACACTCTTAGCTTTTGATAAAGAATAACTTTCTTTATCAATGTTTAGAAATATAGCTCAAAAACTAAACACAAAAGCTCTCAATGTTCTCTCTTAGAACTCATAAGTACCACACCTTAGCATCTCCTTATATATTGAAAGATTTGACAATTCATAATCCTAATATTATTAGAACTAGATAACTCCTAATTCTATTAGAACTCTATAAGCCTATCTTATCCTAATTCAACTTGATAAAGATATCTTAGGCTTCACGTTAATGTTGAAGCTTATCCAACAGTTAGTTATTGTGTATTTTAAGAATACGAAGAAGCAGGTATCAAAATAGGGGAAGAAAAAGGATCATAAGCAAGGCTTTCGAAAGGTAATTTAAATAGTCTTGATTTTTTATACTACATGCTTATTTAATCTACTAGATTTATACTCCTGCGCAACTCCAATTTAAAACTATTAATAATTTGAATTGTTGAATATGAATATAGTTATATATATTTTAAAATTAAAATCTATATAAACACAATTTTATGTTACCAATTAATATATAAAATTGTTTATTTTTGATAATTTTTATTTTGAAAACGCAACAAATCATAAAAGTTATGGTAAGAAAAACAAGTTTTAAAAATTCACAAAAAAGTAAACGATCTCGATGATCATTAACGATCATTTATACTGAAAATAATTTTTTTTATAATGAGGTATCATAAGGATATCTCCTTAAAATCGTTAATATTGTGTGTTGATCTAATCGTAAAGATCATAAATATCAATGCACATATAGTACTGTCACCACATTAAATCCAAATATATCGAGTTTTCACATCATTTGAAAATTTTTAAAATCTTGTATTACTGTTAAAATTTTTTTTTATAAATTGTTTCTAATAAAAAATAACATTATCAAATTTTAGATTCTAGAAAATTTTCATTATTCGATTAAATTATTTTATTGTACTTTGTGATTGGTAGGATATATATTTATTTTTTCTCATTTCTAGTCACTCTAAATTTTAAAAAAAAATCTAAACATCATATTAATTTTCTCAACACTTAGTAAAATTTTAGTTTTATTTTTAGAGTAATTGCACTAAGTATCAATAGAAAACTGAGAATTTAGATGAATATCAATGATAATTTATTAATTAGGTGAGCAATAGAGATAAATAATTTTTTTCAATTATACCCTTCCCTCTTCTTTTTGATTTATGTTTTCTCTAACTTTTATTTTATTTGTTTTCGAATGTTAACATCGCTTTTGTTGATTATCACCGACATATTTCTGATATTTTCTATGTGAATTTTTTTCACAATTAGACACGTTAATAAAAAGATAACTATTAATAAATTAGTTAACGAGCTAATTAATAAATATTTTAGCATATGTGTTTTTCTATATCCGAATTTATGAATATCTTGATTTCTGCTAACTACATTATCACGTTAAATGAAGTATTATCGATATGAATAAACATAGTAATATACAAGTTAATTGGTAACAATTGAATTATCGAACTCGATAAACACGTAACATATAAGTTAACAAGTAACAATTGAATTATCGAATTCAATAAACATGTAACATATAAGTTAACAAGTAACAAATAAGTTATCAATTTAAATATAACATTAACGTGAATTTTAATGATTTAACATGTTAGAAAAATACATATTTCATTATTTTACAAGACGTCAAATTTATTGTTTTGTGCAACTTAGTATATTAATATACATATTGGATCTGACAATATGATAAATAAAATATTAGATACGAATCTACATATTTGTATGACATAATAAATCTTAACATATTACTAGTACAGTTAACTTATTAAAACAAATTATAACATGTACTAACTGTTGAACACTTTTCACTTTCTTCGCCGGATTTTGGATCTCGGTGCTAAGATAATGTTTTTTTATCAGATTAGTTATGTTACAAAGAAAAAAAAATAAAACACAGTTAACTTGATAAATTGTTTTTTAACTCGCTGCACATGTAAATAATGAAGATGATTTTGATTAAGGCTAAAAATGTAAACAAAAATTTCTCTCTCCTTCTCACCTAATTTTTAAATTATCACTACTACTTTACTAATTTTACAACTTTCCTTTGTTATTCAACAAATTCACCCTTATTTTTATTGGTTATTCTTTAGTTTCAAAACTTAACATTCTTCAATTTAGAAAACAATAAATAATATAAAATAACAATTCTCATAAATATCATAAAAATGAGTTTTGTGGGCATAAATACTACACAAGTATATAATGTTCTAAGAATACCACACAAAAACTAAAGACAAAAAGACCAAAATAAACCTTTACCTACTGAGAGCTAACACAAAAACTAAATAAAAAAAAAGACCAAAATAACCTATTACGCTCTATTCGATTCTCAAACATCCCAAAATCTCAACGTCGCGAAACCATCGCTCCAATTATCTCTGTCGCCGTTGTTGCTTATACTCGTCTCCGCCATGGAGACCGTCTATCTCCTCTATATATACGATGTTAGAAGAAAATTCTCTTTCTCCTTATCTTCAGTCTCTTATTTGGGCCTTTGATTTGCTTTTAGCTTTCATCAATCTTCGTTTGAACCATATTTTGATTATCACCTCTTTGTTAGGGTTAATTGATTCTAGTGATGTCAATGATAGGATTCATATCATTTTTATTGATATAGCCTAGAAGCTCCGCTTATGTGACATTGTCATTAATCATCAAAAGGAGAATGAAACATGCAAAGAAAATATGGAGCTTCTGAAGTTTCAAGGAGAAGTGAAATTTTGATAGTACATATCATAAATTGGAGTGTATAGAGACATGAAGATGAGTTAGAAGTTTTGATTGTAGTTTCATGGTTATTAGTAAAAGCTTGATTTTTCATTTTTGGTGGCTGCTCCTTATGTCAGCTCATCATTTCCCTGATCTATGTGTGCTTTCCTGCTTTGCCCTTTGCATTGTATCTATAATCATTAATTAGAATGATAAACTTATCTGAATATCCGAATGAAAAAGTTGAAAGAAATGTTTAGGAATACTTTAGAATTGTTTTAGAAAAGCCTTCTTAAAAATTTAAAAAAATTCAAGTTTTCTTCTTAGAAATCATTCATATTTTGAAATTTAAAAAGACTTCAGAAAAATTTAGGAAAAATTTTCAAATATTTAAAAAAGTTTCTTAATTTAGAAATGGTTTCCTAATTTAGAAAAGCCTTTAAAAATATTTTTAGGAAGGTCTTCCTAAACCTTTTAAACAATTTAAGTTTTCTTTTAAATTCTCAAAAATCATTCATATTAAGAAATTTAGGAAGACTTTAGAATAAATTTAGGAAAATTTTCTAAATATTTAAGAAGGCCTTCCTAATTTAGTAAGGGTTTCCTAATTTAGGAAGATCTTTAGAAATATTTTTCAAGAAAGCCTTCATAAACCTTTTAAACAATTCAAGTTTTTTAAAATTTCTTTTTATAAATAACTCATTGTGCTAATTGTGATGATGATGATGATGATGTGTGTGGCTGCTAATAATGATGGGTGTTGTGTTGGTTATGATAATAATTTTTGTGTGTGTGTGTGATGATGGTGATGCGTATAATGATAGTATTCATGATGATGTCTCGTTTAATTATGTGGTATATTAGTTCTAAAGCTAATTGATTTATGTGATTTTTACTGAAATAAACACTTGTTTCCAAATGTTCTCTACATCCCCATTCTGTTTAACATGTATGTTTATGTTGTTTGATATTTGTTCTAGAAGTTTTAGAATTAGTTCTTACCGCTGCTTGCTGTAGAGACTCGTACTGTAATTGAGATTATCGAGAAGATGAAAGATGTGAAGGTGAAGAGAGAAAATTGCTTAATTTTATGGGTGTAAGCGTGAAATTTTTGTAGGCATCATAGGAGAGGATTGAAGAGTTTAAATTCACCCGCTTACAGAATCAAATAAACAAAAAGTCATATTCAGGATATCAAGGAGGAAGAATCATTTCCAAAATATGTTTTATCATACTTGTTCTTCAATATTCCAAAATACTTTATCATGATTCTTCAAATTTTCACCGTTCACAATCTTCGTTGTTGTTCTCCAACCATTTGTTATTGGAATTGTGGATCACTCATCATCATAGTAAAGATTTTCTTTAATCATCATAGTATTCGTTAGCACTTCAAAATTGAAACCACATACCTTAAATCTTATTTGCCCTTAAATTCCAATTCGCACCTTTAATTGCAAACCAACAATTTTTTTTGAGATTTCACATTACTTGTATTAAAGAGCAACTGAGCTTCGTCGTTGTTCTTCATTTACAACATGATGCTTTTTTTGTTAGTCTTATTCAATTTCATCACAAAACCTTCCATGGACAAACCCTCTAGAATGTTTCAAGTGGCTCTGATTTGAAAAATTATCTATTAATTGTACAAAACGAAAACGTAGCAGTGCTCGTAACAGCTTATGCGATGGTGATAAGACCCGGGATTTTGGATTTATCTTAAGAACATAAAATGAGAAAATAGAAGAAATATAAAATAAGGTGAAGATATAACGTCCGTCCAATGGATCTAAACACGTTATTTTAAATATATATTTTTAATAGTAAATAAAATAGAAATATTCATTAAAAATATTTATTATCTTCAAATCCAATTTTATTAAATAAGAAAATAACTTGGGAAACACAACGTCTTAAAAGAGTAATAAAAATCAGTGGAAGCATTAAATAGATATAACTCTTTAGATCATCTCCAACCCCACTCCAAATCTTATTCCTTGGAATAAAACACCAATCTCTTCAATTGTACTCTGGAGTAACAAATGAGTTTACTCTATTTTTTTAGTCATCACTCTATTTTGGAGTAAAAAATAGAGTAGGGTTGGAATAAAATCCAACTCCAAATGAAGCGACTCTAAAATGGAGTAAAAAAATAGAGAAATGGGTTGGAGATGTCCTTAAAATAAATAAAACTCGTTGTTCCTGAAAACTAGCACACTTAACTACCACTTGAGCTCACCAGACTTCCTCACTTGAAAAGGTAAAGTGGGGTGAGTAATGAAAGTTATTCAGTGGAAGTAGTTGTCCCTACCCACTTGATCCACAAACAAATACCAAACATAACAAAGCACATACAAACAAAACTTTCAAATAAGCAACCATACGAGACTCCTGAACGGACCACATGCAACAATTAACCCTATCTTTCAAACACATAATCCGCAATCTCAAACACAAGCAAGACATCCGTACATGCCGGCTCGTCAGCCCAATCTCATCTGGTTGACCCGTTGGTCCAACCTCCTCTGAGATCTACAATCAGGCCGATATGAAAATACGACAAGGAACCTTCCCCCAAGTCGGTCATACCAGCGTACACATAGTCCTAGCAAGCAATAACGAATGCAGACAACATGATCCTATGTTCCCGCTAATATGTCACAACATCAATCAACATTGAATATTCATCACGCACCATTGCTCAACCTAGATCCAGTCTATATGAGCCTAATCATATTCGACATCTATCTACGGAACCACAAATCACGCATCCTCACCTTAGCCTGACTGAAGACGAATGAACAGATGAGAAAGAAAGAGAACAACCGCGGAATATAGAAGATATGCACCTAAAAGGAGAGAAAAAGATTACTTGCTACGCAAGTTAGGGTTCTGACTTTTCGTAAATGGAAGAAGTCGAGAAATGAAAATTTTTATTAATGGAGCTTTCTGGAAATGGCGACGGCGACGACAACCGACGGCGGAGAAATGGCGACGGCGATGGACGGCGGCGACAACCGACGGTGGCCGGCGGCGGTGGACGACAGCGGAAAAGGAAGACGGCGGCGGCAACCGACGGTGGCCGGCGGCGGTGGACGACAGCGGCAAAGGAAGACGGCGGCGACGGTGGATCGGCGACGTAGAGAGAGAAGAGAGAGAATTTATGTAGAAATTTTCTGGAGAAAAAAGGGTTGGCTCTTATTAAGTCATAAGTGGGATATTTATAGGAGAAAAGCAAGGAGTAGGGTGCCTAGGGTTTCTATAAACATAATGGGCTTGGACTTTTGCAAGGGGTTGGGGTTGGGTTTTCTCTGAACTTTGGCACTTTCCTAAATGGGCTGGGCCAGGGCCATGATAAGTCTTCCCAACTACAAAAGAATTCGTCCTCGAATTCACAGCCTTTACCTACTGAACAACTTTGTCCTTAAAGAGTTTGGGGTAATCCTTTATGAAACATGGCTCTGGTTCCCGGGTCTCTTCTATAATACCGTCTTGGTCCCAACGAACACGCATGTACAATTTTTGAATCCCGCTAGGTTCGCTTTCCTTACATCCCATAACTGCGGTTGGTAAAACCCGGACCATCAAGTTCTTCTCTAGGTTCTTTGGAGGGTGAGGCAGGATTAGCTCTGGCTCCTTGACGACTTTTCTCAACACGGAGACGTGAAACACTTTGTGGAACTCTTTCAACTCTGCAGGAAGAGCCAGGCGATAGGCGATTGCGCTAGCTTTCTCGGTGATCGGGTATGGTCCATATATCTCGGCTTAAGCTTCTTCAGCCTGTGGGTCTCATATTCTCCTCTGAAAGTCCTGATTTTCAGGTATACGTCGGTGTACACCACATACGGTACTCTTGTCCTCAGAAATACAGACACCGGAGTTTCTGTCAAGCGTTCTTTTAGCTTTTGGAAAGTCTTCTCGCATTTTTCGGACCACTCGCATTAACGTCCTTGCCGGGCAACTGCGACAGCGGCTTGGAGACACTAGCGAAGCTCTTGACAAAGTTTTTGTAGTAACCAGCCAATCCCAGAAAACTACAGATCTCACTAGCATTCTTTGGGCGTGGCTAACTAACTATAGCTTCGATATTTTCAGGATCCACGGCTACTCCTGCTTCTGAAAAAACATGGCCAAGAAAACCAATCTGACGCTGCCAGAAGCTGCATTTGCTCAACTTCGCATAAACGGAATGGGCTTCGGCTTTTGCAAGGGATTGGGTTTAGGCTTTCTCTGAACTTTTGGTTTTTCTTAAATGGGTGGGGCCATGGCCATGACATAAGAAATGAGGGAGAAGAAGAGAAGAAAGGATACGAAGAAGAGATAAATTCTTTGTTGATCTTTTTAATAGTTCATTATAGAGTAAATTATTACTCTAAATACAAGTAAGATAAGAGGCTAAGTGAGCTTAAACGCTAGCCCCATGATCAAATCCACTTAGGCCCAATATGGATGATATTTTCTTATAACATTTTCACTTGTTTACTTACCCTCGTGCATCAAACACACTGCTTGTTGATGCTAGTCCAAATCCGACATGTGCCCTTTGAATCCTGAACGTCAATATTTATTAATTAGTCATGTGATGACTTTGAGTCCTTACGTTTGAAGTAAATGGTTTTGATGGTGCAGCTGATATTTTCTTACAGAATATAGTAAGACTTTGATGATACTGATAAAAATAAATCTGATTTCGTTTGAGAGAGACATAGGTTTATTTTATGTGTTTGAGAGAAACATAAGTAAATGGTTTTTATGTGTTTTCACTATATTCTAATAGCTTTGATTTTTGTCAAAGCTTTGATTATCAGACAAGAACAGAGTAACAATCGATAGTAGCAAGTAACAAGAATAAGAGACTTGGTTTGACAATTAAGATTGCCTATTTTTTTGCCTTTCATTTCTTTAAATAGAGAAAACAGAAACGGAACTTGGAGTATCAACTCCTACAAGCAAGGAACGTGAGAAAGAGGAAGAGTGTGGTTACTAAACATCAGGATGGACATTTCTTTTCTTATTCTTACATGAATAAAATAACAAAAGCAATTAAAAGAACAACGAACCAGAATCAATTATTGCAAGTATCTCCGTTTTGGGAATCTTCGCCGGTCTGACCTCCGGTTTGGTTTGCTTGGCTCAGCAACTGCATCATATTCTCCCCAAGTTACTCGTCTGGTTAACATCTCCAAAACCATGCACCCAAAAGCCCACATGTCAACACCATAATCCACAATCATATGGCTTAGTAGCTCTGGAGCCATGTACCTCGTAGTGCCTCTCTGATGAGCCGATCCATTATCGTATTCAACCGAATCTTTCTCCATTGCTAAACTAAAATCCCCAATCTTTGCCAAATACCCATTAGGTCTAACCCGGTTATCGACATGGGCTAGTAAGATATTATTTGGTTTAATATCGTAATGAATGATTCTCTCATTGTGGATGTAGAGGAGACCGTAGAAGATATCTCTAGCGTATACTTTAACATCTTTCTCCCATAACCCTCCTCCGTTGGTCTTGATAAAGTTGGCGAGGCTTTGACCAGAGCAATACTCGAGAATTAAATTGGAGTTTATCACTTAGCCAATTTGATTCTCGAGTATTATTCCGGTCAAAGCCTTGCTGACTTTATCAAGACCGACGGAGGAGGGTTATGGGAGAAAGATGTTAAAGTATATGCTAGATATATCCTCTACAGTCTCCTCTACATCCATAATGAGAGAATCATTCACTGCGATATTAAACTAGACAATATCTTACTAGCCCATGTCGATAACCGGGTTAGACCTAATGGGTATTTGGCAAAGATTGGGGATTTTAGATTAGCAATGGAGAAAGATTCGGTTGAATACCGTAACAGATCAGGTCATCAGAGAGGCACTACGAGGTACATGGCTCTGGAGCTTTTAAGCCATGGGATTGTGGATTATGGTGTTGACACGTGGGCTTTTGGGTGCACAGTTTTGGAGATGTTAACCAGACGAGTAGCTTGGGGAGCATATGATGCGGTTGCTGAGCCAAGCGAACCAAACTGGTGGTCATACCGGCTAAGATTCCCAAACCGGAGATATTTGCAATTATCGATTCTGGTTCGTTGTTCTTTTAATTGTTTTTTATATTTGATTCAAGTAAAAATAAGAAGAGAAATGGTCATCCTGATGTTTAGGAACCACACTTTTCCTCTTTCTCACGTTCCTTGCTTGTAAGAGTTGATACTCCAAGTTCTTGTAACATTCCGATTTCTGGTATATGGTAGTATGTGTGGGAGAGGTTAAAATAATTGATTTGGCTACCTATGTCACCAAAGTGCACTTATCTTTTCCGTCACTTGTACAGAGAGAACTCCGGAGTTAAGCGTGCTTGAGCTGGAGCGATTTAAGGATGGGTGACCAATCGGGAAGTGATTTCCGGTACTGTGCGAGTGAGGACAAAGCACGGGGAAAGATCGCGTGATGATTGCAGGGTTAGTATATCATGACTCTCGAGCCTCCCGGTTAACGCACCGACCGTCGGACAGGGGTGGGCCCACGGGCTCTAGAGAGGACGTGGTGGCCCACTGGTATGGACGGTCGGGGCGTTACAAATATTGACGACAAAACACAGGGAAAGATCGCGTGGTGATTGTAGGGACAGTAAATCATGATTATCGAGCCTCCCGATTGACGCACCGACCGTCGGACAAGGATGGGCCCACAGGCCCGAGAGAGGACGTGGTGGCTCACTGGTAGGGTCAGTCGGGACGTTACAATTTGGTATCAGAGCCAAACCCAGACGAGTGTGGAGTCAAAGTGGCTCACACCGTAGGGGGTGATGGTCCTGGTGTGCAACGAGGACTTTGCGTGCTATGAGTGGGGGTGATTGAGGACAAAGCAAGGGGAAAGATCGCGTGGTGATTGCATGGACATTAAATCATGACTCTCGAGCCTCCCGGTTAACGCACCGACCGTCGGATAGGGGTGGACTCACTAGTTCGAGAGAGGACGTGGTGGCTCACTGGTAGGGGCGGTCGGGGAGTTACAGTTCTGTTTCTGTTTTCTCTATTTAAATAAATGAAAAGCCAAAAAATAGGCAATCTTAATTGTCAAACCAAGTCTCTTAATCTTGTTACTTGCTACTATCGATTGTTACTATGTTCTTGTCTGATAATCAAAGCTTTGATAAAAATCAAAGCTATTAGAATATAGTGATCTTGGTTCTGATGAGTTGGCCAATCTCATTGGTATAATCTCATAAACACATAAAATAAACCTATGTCTCTCTCTAACAAAATCTGATTTATTTTCATCAGTATCATCAAACTCCTACTAGATTCTGTAAGAATATATCAACTGCACCATCAAAACCATTTACTTCAAACGTAAGGACTCAATGTCATCACATGACTAATTAATAAATATTGACGTTTAGGATTTAAAGGGCACATGTCGGATTTGATGGACTTGAAAAGAAGAAGTGATAACGAGTCAAGATCACTATACTCTGTTCTTGTCTGATAATCAAAGCTTTGACAAAAATCAAAGCTATTAGAATCTTGTGATCTTGGTTCTGATGAGTTGGCCAATCTCATTGGTATAATCCCATAAACACATAAAATAAACCTATGTCAAAAATATAATATTTTCAATGCATAGCATTATCTCAAGAGATCATAGAGAAATTCATTGTAAGAGTGATCCGTGTTCTCACATTGTCGGCATGGTATCGACAATATTGAAGATAAATCAGGACTACCCATCTATGATCTTCTCATATTAGTTCGGTGTGCACAACTATCATCTCTCAACCGCATTCATCCTCTTAATCAGTTCATTGCTCGGAGCATTATGTGATGTTGCTCCTTCCCATGCACTTTGATTGTCTAGAATAAACTCGATCCTCCTCAAAGGTCCAAATGGCCCTATACCCTGATCTCCTCGCATCGGTATACTCTCTTCTATCAGCTGCCCCTCATCAATCATCCTCTTGATCATCACCATCATCGGATCTTCTGGTGGCACCTGCGGCTGCTCGGTTGCATGTATCTAACTTGGTTGATTTAGTATTCATCCTCCTAAACATGTTGGTACTAGTTTGCTGAAAAAAATAAGGGTGCTTATGGTGCGAATTATCACTTTATGATACCATGGAATATAGAGTAGACTTAATATATATCGACGAATGTGTGTTGAAACGGGAGGCCTTCTGCGAAATGGTCTCTGTGTCCATCAAGAATTCATGGTTCACCTTATCCATTTGCATCTTAGGCTCCTCCTCCTATGTTTTAACCGAAAGGTCCTTGTCTCTAACCTTTGAGGGATCCAACTCAACTAACACATTTGATGGATCCAACCTCTATCAAATAACACACAAAGAATCAATATGATTAAGCGCCTAACCGTTCATACTTCACACTGTCACCAAGACTCAAAGATTTTAATCTAAAGACTCGCTAGTCTAAAACACTGCAAACAAACCAACTTAGCTTCTTTACATTTGGTTAAGTGCATAGTTAAGAACCCTTGCATGTTGTTGTAACCCCACAAATGTTAAATATTTTTGAGTGAGTTGTGGGAAAGGAGTTTTTATGAGTTATACCCAGAAACCTAAAACCCTTAAATCCAGAGTCAAGTGTACCGTAGTAAACCAGGAGAAGCCTTTCTCGGTCAAGATACTAAGTCATCTGTAAGAAGAAGCAGTAAGGATCTATAAAACTAAAACCCTTCCGTCCATTATTCAAGAATGGGGGAAATATATGTGGTTAATTAATGGAGGATGAGTTGGTTATTCTGGAAGAAATTCTTTTCGGCTAATCTAACCCAAGCATTGTAAAAGAAGGCTAAAAACCTTCAAGGGAAAAGTGATAATCATCAAATGTGTAAAGAGAAATGGGCTTGAAAGTGTCGGGTAATGGATATTGAAAATGTGAAAATGTACAACAGAGAAAGCATGGGAGAATGCTAATATAACACAATATCAAATCTGGTACATTAATATACGATATTGGTGAGAAGTCCAAAGGAATTACAAGAATAATCAAAGACTATGATCATGAATGGAAGAGGACCATAAAAAGGATGGATAACTCAAAATTGGCATAAGAAGAGGATGATATTTAAAGACATGGACCGTGAAGCAGTACATGGAAGGAAGCAACGCAAATACGCTAAGAACATCAGAAAATCAGATTCAAAGATCAAGAAAATGGGTAGTAAGGATATGGATCATAAGCAAGAAGTTAGAATCGACCGAAATGGAGTGGAACAATCACGGAATGGAAGTATGTATGAAGAATTAACGACGAAGAGTAAGTGAATTCAAAGGAAGGAGTAAGGAATGCAAGAAGGATAAATTAATTCCAAGAACGAAGCTGAAGATACAACCAAAGGAGGAAATGATAAACAATGAAGACTTATAAACAAGAGAACCAAGATGCATTAAAGAACAAGGAAAGTAAAAATATTTCGTAAAATGGAGAAGGAAAATGGTGTAGACTCATGGAAAAATGAAAAGATGGAAAATGGATGTATAAAGAAACTAAGGGGTGACCACCAAAAAGCAGAGTTCTAAAGACAGGACCGGATACAAGACGGAAGGACAAGAATAGAGGACCGGATACAAGACGGAAGGACAAGAATAGAGGACCGAGTGATTAAGCTATACCGAAGGAACTGGCACCAAGGAGTAAATGAGAGTAAACAAGAAGTAATAAGGGGAAGAAAGACAACTCAAGAAGACAAGCAAAGTATAAATGGAAGGCTGATGAATCAAAACATGCAAAAATCGAACACACTCAGCAATGAGAATAACGGAAGAGAGGAGAACAACAACGAGGGGATGATCACCACAAGAGAATAACAAGAAGAGCAAGATAGATGCAGTAAATAGAGAGAATATCAATGGAGTCAAGAAGGGATGGAAGGAGAGGAAGCAACACAAACAAGACAGGGTCTCAAAGAACAATAAAGGAAGAAATAAGTTGCAAGATAAGGAACACTTTGCATATGAAAGAGTAGATACCAAGAGCAAGGAGACAAGGGAAATAATTGGACGCCATCATGGAAGCTCGAAGTCATAAAGTGCTAAATGATGTATGTCTTCTGCTCTTCGTTATTTTCACATGCTAAACTTATTTATTGAATATTCTTTTTAAATCTATAATAATCATGAATCTAATATAAAGGTCAAACAAAAATAATAGAAAAGAAAAAACTGCTCATACAAAAAAAATAAATGAAAACTAGAGATGATCGAATAAAATTTTGTAATTGATGAAAACGTTAATAAAGATATATTAATATTTGTAAACTTGAACGTAGAATGTGTGAACACTTTTAAGATTGGCTTTATACATAAAGTTTTTGTTTTGTAATGAAATTTAAGCAGTCTTCTTTCATGCTATCAAAATCTCATACACATTCTCATGGAACATAATCAAGGCTCTCAAAATTTTTTAATCTAAATCAGAAAGAATATAAAGAAATTTAGTGAATCAACACAACTTAATATAGATTCAAAAATATCCTACATGAAGATCGAAGAAAATTTTCGTAATGACCAAAGGACTTCATATTTATAAATTGTTATGTAAAAACAAATCTGTCTCTTAACAGTAAAAAACAAATTAAATTACAAATCAAACCAAAGGATTTTGTAATAAATCTTTGTAACGATAGCACCTTTTGAAAAAAACTGGAATACTCATGTTGAGCAAAATTAATTGAGATAATATATATGTAGAACAAATCTTCTTAAAAAAGGATATGAAGTTTAATGATTTTTTCTTATCATACATAACTTTTTTTTGTTTTAAAACTCCGTGAATCTAATGCCAAACATCTTACAATAAAAACCAAATACATAAGAACATATAAAAATGAAAACCAAATCACGATCAGAGGATTCATAATAGAAGCACAAAAGTAATTCAAATATATGAAAAATTCACATGAAAAAAAATTCTTAATGTTTTTTTAATTAAAACATACCTCTTGTGAATGCTTAACGGAATTCGAAATCTCTTGTTGACTGCGATGAAAATCTCATATGAACTCTCATAGAATATAATAGGCTCTTTTGAAATTTATTTGTTGCGGCTGCAATGAAAAAAAAAACAAGTTTTCAGGGTTGGAGAACTTTATATAGAACCAATAATTAACCTAGATGAAGACGACGTCGTATAGCTATCTTTTACTGAGAGTGTAAAAATTTAATTAACTCTTTGTTTATGTTTTATGTTTCATATGAAAATATATTTAGTAATTTAACCACATTTTTAAACATGCCCAAATCTAGGAACATGTGATAATATGTGTCTTCATGAAAAGTCAGATGCTTTGAAGAGAGAAACCAATTATGGGGAAATATATCTCTTCTAAATGTGAGTCATTCTCATAAATGTCTCCTTAAAAATTTTATATACGCAGACACTGAGACAAACTATCGATTTAACAACATATTTTTAAAAAATTGATCAAAAGTTTTAAGAATATTTAAGAAAATTATGTTAATAAAATGTTCATGTAAAGAAAATCCTCCTCCTTGAGGTTTATATGATATTTTGACATGATGTTAGTTTTGATTTTTATAGAACTAATAAGGATCGACGATCTATATTTCCCCTCGGAACTATCATATAGCACCAAAACTACCCAAAGTTGAAACCTCATCCTAATTCCCCACAAAATGAAAGTTAAAAATCTATTTACCCCTATTTTGAAAGTTCGAAACTTATATCTTCCCGAAATCATAGTTCGAAATCTCATAACCCACATATGTTGGTTTTAGTCGGTTTACGAACTAAAACGAATTCCAAACCACCTAAACTCGATACCAAACCTAATTAAAACCCAACCCGCCTCGTAAACGACCCGACCCGATTGCTCCAACCCTCCAACAATCGATTCTCATTCTTCTTCTTCATTATTCAGCCATGGATCTGAAACGATGACACCGACGAAACCAGACATCTCCCCAATAATCAGGAAAAGAAAAATCTGAAAAATCTCTTCAAAATCACACCATTGTAGAAACCTCTCGTTCGAATCTCCCTGCAAAAAGGGATTATTCAGGAATTGAAAATTTGAAAATTTGAGATCAAAAGGAAATAATTAAAGGGAGAGCGAAGGAGAAAATTAACAAAAATCAATTTTACAATGTGGAGCAAAGAAGAAGATGATCGTTATTTGGGTTAAGGGAGAGCAAAGCGATGAGGAGAGAGAAAGGAAGGACAAAACGAGTAATGGGTGTGTGTGTCCAAGTAGCAAGGACGAAGAGAATTCAATGCTTCTTCAACAGAATCAGCAAAATACCCATGCAATCAGATGTTCAAGTATTAAATCTCATGAATTCTTAGATTGATTTGTTTTCTAATAGAATATGCAAGAAACCAATTATTGATCGAAATAGTTTGGGAGGAGAGAATATTATAACATCTGATTTAGGTTCTCAGATCACGGACATGTTAAGATCTTATTAACTCATCCTTAATCCTCCGGAAAATGTGATTTATCCCTCTTTTTCATGTAATGTAGGTTTGATGGTGAAGAAAATGAATGGGAATGGATTGTTGGAGCTGAATAAATCGGGTGAAGAAGAAGAAGATATCGGGTCGGATCGTTTACGGGTCGGGTCGGGTTTTAATTCGGTTTGGTATCGAGTTTAGGTGGTTTGGAACTCGTTTAGTTCGTAAACCAACTAAAACCAACGTCTGTGGGTTTTGAGATTTCGAACTATGATTTCGGGGAGATATAAGTTTTGAACTTTCAAAATGGGGGTAAATAGGTTTTTAACTTTTTTTTGTGGGGAATTAGGATGAGGCTTTAATTTTGGGTAGTTTTGGTGCTATATGATAGTTCAGAGGGGGAAATAGATCATCGATGCAACTAAAAATGAATATAACCATGAAACAATTTAAAATAAATAAAATGCTTTTTATTTAATGTGAAAACCCTCTGTGTTAATTAGTGTTGGGTGTAATTTTATCCTTAAAATTATATTGGATAAGTTCCAATATAAATTCGATAAACCAGGTAAATAAGAAAAATAATAAGAATATTCCCAAAGATTCTGGAATGGGCCAATACAAATTCCGAAATGGGTCAATAAGGATTTAGGACATGGCTAGATTCTGGATATGACTAGATTCTGGATATGACTATATCGTAACAGAAAACACTGTTTTTATCAAAAATATCGGATATGACCGTATCCTATGAGGAATCGGTTGATAACTCCTAATCCCATGAAGGTTAGGTAGATGGTTTTATATAAAAAGTTATCACGACACAAAAAATGACAGCAAATCGAGAGCAAATGCAAGATACAAACAAGAGAGCAATCAAATCCTGGCAGCGACCATAATTCATAGATTTATTGCGATTATCTTGATTCTTGTACTTGCTATCGATACTTTGATCAATAAAAAAACTATTCTACATCTATATTTCGTGTTCTTTGTAGTTTTTCAACGAACCGATTATTTTTGCCTAAAAAATTAGTGTGATTAATCTTAATGATCTTATAATGAGTTAAAAACATATAGGGTCAATTTAGAATTATCCGGAAAAACAAGAGTGTGTTCACCAATATTGAGATTTAACACTAACTAGGGTTTTAAAAATATTTTCTATATAATGTTCATAAGTAAGCGAGTTGTGGAACAAAAATAATTCTTTTTTATATCTAGAATAATCATAAATGTAATTAAAAAATTTACTAACAATCAAACAAGAAAAAAAAAACCATTATATAAAAAAAAAATAAAAAAATAGAGATGATTAAAAAAAACACTAGATTGAATGATAATTTTAAATTAGGTTTTTATATATACATTTGATTGTGTAACTGAATTCAAAAAATCTTCAATTATGCCATCAAAAACTCATACACATTCTCATGGAGTATAATGGAAATTTCAAAGCTTTTTACTCTAAAAATATATCTGAAATGAAAATCAAAAAATTTAATGACTTAACAATCTAGAATAGATAAAAAAAAAAATTTATCTAGTTGAAGAAAAATTTCAGACGATCTTAGGTTAAACAAGCGACTTCACAAATGAAACAAAAAATACGTATTATAGTCTTTTTCCTCACAAAGACACAAACTTTTCTTTAGAAAAAGACGGTTCAGTCGAGCACATCTCTCTTCTCTTGTTCTCTCCGCCTTCTCTCTTCTCTTTCGTCTCTTCAGATCTGAGTTTCTGTTTTGACTCTGGTGGCTTCCTTAGCGACGGAGTTGAGGTTTAATTGTTGCTTCTGTTTGCCTCTTCTTGGAACTTCTTTTCTTCTTGCAGGTGGTTTTCTTCTTTCGCTCGCCGGAGATCTTCTCGGTCCTCACCGTTTCGGCCTTAGCCATCTTTTCTCCTTTTGGATTGTGAATCTCGGTGTTGGGCGACCTATTTTTAGGTTTTCTCCATTCGAATCAGCTTTCAGATCAAGTGAGATCTGGTATGCTCTTGACTCCTTCTTCTGGATCTCGTCGTTTAGTCAACTTCGCCGGCACAGGCCCTACGACGGTTTCCTTAGCCTCTTATGGGGCTTCCCATCATGCCGCTCAAAGGAGGCTCAAGACTCTCATTTCCGAAGTTCATTAATCACAAAGCGAGGCAAGTTTTTCGGAACTTTTAATAGGTGTTGTCAGTATCTCCGGCGACGTCTCTTTCCTTCTGATCTCGGAGTTCTCGGCGAAATGAAGAAGATCTTCTCTTTGCATCTGAATTTTAGTTCTTTTTGTGTGGCTTTTGTTTTTCCTTGTTTTTGATTTATCAAATGGTGTCCCTTGTTTGGGGTTATGGCTTAGGAGGATTTGTTCCTGCCGGCTTTTGTCTCCTGCTAATCTCTCGGACTAAGTTTTTTGTTAATCGGCTGTGTACTTTGGCTAATTAGTATCAATGAATCTTAGATGACATAAAAAAAAGATGCAAACTTTTCTGGTTCGCTTCTCAATTTTTTTTCATTGTTGTTCTTCTTCTTCGTGTATACCATCACTGAGAGGGTTCTACTTCTATTGCAATGGAAACTTCTAGTCAAATCTCTGAAGCTGTTAAGCGAGTTCAGGAGCTGGTAGCTCGGATGGGATTCCGTCAGGATCCAGAGTTTGTTCCCACAGAGACAGCTGTTGCACAGAACCCGACCAAGACTCCTGTTCTGCGTGTGGATGCATTTGGAAGAGAGATATATGAACATGGACATGTGATTAGTGTGACTAAACCAAGCAATCTTACTACACTGAAGGTTAACATTAAGAAACACAAGAAAGATGCTTTTCAGATTCTTAAACCTCAACTGGAAGTAGATGATAATCCATGAGAAAACCCATATTTGATCCAATGATGGGTTTGGATAAAAACAAGAACTTGGGACCTAAACGCATCAGTTTCCAGTTTGTTGAGCAAGGTAAATGGACAAGAGATGCTGAGTATTTGAAGCTGAAGTTTCACTTTGGTGAAGCAAAAGCAAGAGAGCTCAAGGTGTAGCAGGCGCATCTGGCAAAGGCAAATGATAATTTTTTTTTCGGCAAAACAAACTTCATTAAATTAAATGAGTTATTACAAAGACATATAATTGAAAAGAGTTATTACTGTAACACAGTCAATACATACGCAGATGTATATGCCATACACTAAGAAAAATACAGCAGAAGGGAGTTTGACGATGCTTTCCGTAGAGTAGTCTTACTCGCTAACCGATCAGAAGATCCGTTACTGTCCAACTTCATATTTGATGTCTCTTTGTTACGATTTGAATGCAGCAATTTGTGGCTGAAACTTATTTTCACAAAACGTAGCATTAAACCCAATGTGTCCAGATCTAATTCTGAAATGTAGACACAGTGGCACCAAAACTTCCATACCAAGGTCTTTCTGAAATATTTTGACTCTGTAATTCTCTTCAACATAACCACAAATAGCTTTACCGTATCATCCCAAGTGCCCGATCCTCTCATGACGATAGATTCCCATCTAAATGTTGCTAATGTATTCCTTAACCACCAAATCTGAATAATACCAATCAAATCTAGTCTTTACATCTTTGAGCTGTTTTGATAATGGTAAATTACTAGTGGAAACCATAAGGCTCCACGACACTGATGAAAAGTCTACTATTCTTAAGGAAACAAATGATTTTCTGAAATATTTTGAGATTTCTCATACCACTTTCTTCTGCTGCATGACATGCAATATCTCCCCTCACCATTACAATGGTGAACTAACAAACATAAGTTGATGTAACATCGACATATCTAGCCGCATGTCCCCAACCAAAGAAGGATCAATTTGGCCTAAGAGTACCAAATAATGTGGAAATACCATTACAGCAAACTAAAATCACCGAATCCAATTCATGCAGCAACAACACGAAAGCAATAACTAATCGGAAACCCAATGCACAAGATATATCACTTGTAAATAATTGCATATAAAGACTGCTTTTTTGTGAATTTAAACGATCAACCTCCTGCAAAAGCATCATCCCATACGATTTTAAACTCACTTCTGAATCGAATTACGGTAATACAAGCAGAAAAAACTAAGTTCATATCCATAGAAAACAGAGATAAAGCAGCAAGAGATTGTACCAGTGACGCTCTAATTTGTGTCTTCTTCGTTCGAATATTGCCGATGAAGAATCAAATTGAAAATAGTGTAGTAGAGTAGGATTTGAGATCAAACCAAAACAAGGTAACAAAGGAAACGAATAGAACAAACTAAAATACAAATCAAGGGAACGAAAAACAAAGAGAGTTTTGAAATCTATCGAAATTACAGGACACGGAGAAAATTGAGGAATCTTATGGACGAAGAGGAACAATTTTGTTGTGCCGGAGACGAAGATTGTCAAAATTTTACGGTATATTAGCGTGGTTGGGTCGGGTTGGACCGGGTAGGGTTTTTTTTATTAACAACATATAATTAAAACGGTTTGTTTACATACACAATACCAGACAGATAAATTCTTATGGTTTGGAACAGAAGATAAGTAAGACCAAGACAGCAAATGCAAAAGCTACAAAGGCAGCTAACTTTCACAAGAAGACTTTAGATACAATAAATATGAGAACCCCACCGATGTGTAACCGATGTGTAACCAATATGGAAAAGGGCATTATCGACCTTGTAGGAAGAATATGTGTTCAGGTGGCATCAGCACGTGCATCTTCAGAAAGATTGCACTTGACCTTTGGCCACTGAGAATTGTTATTAATGTGGGAAAAAAAAAAGACACATTGCGAGATATTGCCCACAAAAGACGGGAAGGCAGCATACCAGGGACCGTCTTAGAGAGCACATGCCGCCACCTCCAAAACATCAATTTTAAATTGTGAGATCGCGGGTGATGATGGCTGGAGAGAATGAGATAGATGACTTGATCGCTGGTACGCTGGTAAGTAAATGTTAAAAAATTATAGGATCTACCACATTTTTTAGAAAACTTGTTGAATCTACCATATTCCTACTCATCTTATAACATATACCACAATCACTTTTCAAATGACGCATATACCCCTAAACCCATCAGTTGTTTTTCACAAGGGATTTGACAGACACGACTTGACAGGCACTGTTCATCATCTCTCTCCATTTTTCCATGGGTTTCTTCCTTTGATTTCCTATTCCTCCTTTAATCATCTCTCCTTTTTTCCCATGGGTTTCTTCTCTCTGATTCCAGTAACTCTCTCGCTTTATTTCTGCAGGAAAAATCTCCTTCTGTTAATACCCTAGTTTTATTCATGTTAGACACCATTACTTCGTACTCAAAACTATTAATTTAGTCCACAGATTAGCAAATCGGTATCTTGTCGATGTTATTGTACATGTTGTCCATATTATTTACATGATACCTGGTGGACAATAATTCGAAGTTCAAGAATCTTAGGACCAAGTATCAGAAGGATAACAATCAGATGGCTAAGTAGCATATGAACATGAATAAGATAACTAAGTTCATGATGGTCTAGAATCTACTGGTCAACCCTCTGATAGACAATAATCTAATGGACAAGAATCAGATGGACAAGAATTTGCCAAAGAAGATGGACAAGACTTGGACGAAGAAGATGCTTATGGACATGATTACATAAACGAATCTGCAAAACAAGGGTCGGATGGACAAGTATCCGATGGTTAACACCCGCATAGAGGAGATATATATAGCTAAATAAACATTAAATACTTGATATTGTTACCCTCACCAATAAAAAATAAACATCAATAAATTAGTTTACATCCTCCATTTTTCTGCAATTAATGCTCCTATTTTTCTATTTTTTCACCTAACATTAGCTATCATTTCAGTCAACTCAATCTGACATTTTATTGTTTCTCGAATAAACATACTCAGCCCAATGCACACACCTACTCCTAAGCTTCGAATAACCAACCCAACCTACACAAGGGTCATCTCGTCATTTTAGCTTGTCCTCTACCACAAAATTGTGGTATTTCTCACAATGTTTTGAAATTGTGGTATATCTCACAAGTTCCGTACGAAAATGTGGTAGATTCAAAAATACTCTCAATGTTAAATTGTTCAAGAGTTTTTGCATTTAGTAAATTCAAGATTTTATTGTGTTTAAATTGTTTACTTAGAGATAGTATAACGGTAAAGGATCGATCACTTTTCGTGGGAGGTTGGACAGCTTATACTCTGTCTAATACTAGCACAACACTCAGCTGAATAAAGCCAAGAGTGACTAAAAATTAGACCTTTGAGGGCGAATTTGTCCCGAAATCCACAGCTTACACTCTGTCTGATACTAGTGCAACAGTCAGTTGTATAAAGCCAAAAGTGACTAAAAATTAGACCTTTGAGGGCGAATTTGTCCCGAAATCCAAGAAGATTGAGATCGTTGGAAGATAATGAATGGGGTCTACTTGAGTTTATCTAGATTTGCCTATTATGATAAACGGAGAAGTATTGCTCGGGAACCGCATACACGGAGCTAAATCATTATGACATAATTATCGTAACGGATTGGTTAATTAATCACATAGCTGTATTGGATTACCATCGAGCTTGTGTTCATTTCGCAAGGCCAGAAGGGAGGTTAGTATTTCAAAGCAGAGGAATTGATAGCAAAGGGGAATGATGCTTTTCTTGCCACCATTTCTATAGGAGGACATGGAATTGGGTGTCGATGATATTTCGGTAGTGGAAGAATTCGCAGACATATTTGAGTTTTTAAAGTGACATCCACCGAGTAGAGGATACGTTTTCACTATAAAATTATAACCAGGAACACCACATGTATCACGAGCACCCTACCATCTAGCGCCTACATAAATGGCAAAATTGAAGAAAGAATTAGAGAATCTTATGGATAAAGGGTTCATCCGACCGAGTAGTTCATCGTAGGAAAAACTAGTGTTGTTTGTGAAAAAGAAAGACAGAAGTTTTAGACTTTGCATTGACTATCAGGGATTGAATAAGGTAACTTTCAAGAATAAGTATCCGCACCCACAAATTGATGAGATGTTAGACCAGCTGCAAGGAGCGTCGTGGTTCTCAAATATTGATTTAGTATCAGGGTTTCACCATATTTCGATAGCAGAGGAAGATATACGAAAAATAGCTTTTCAGACTAGGTATGGACATTACGAGTTCATAGTAATGACGTCCAGATTAACGAATGCACCAACTGCGTTCATGAAGTTGATGAATAATGTTTTTTGGGAGTACCATGATAAGTGTGTGCTAGTATTCACCGATGACATTTTGAGCTATTCAAAGACTCGGGAGGACCATGAGAGACACTTACGGGTTATGCTGGAAAAATTGCAAGAACAACAGTTGTATGCAAAATTGAGTAGGTGCAATTTTTGGCAGAGGAATATTGGGTTTCTCAGGCATGTTGTCTCCAAAGCTGGAGTGTCAGTAGACCTAGAGAATAAAGCCTCAATAACCAATTAGCCAACGCCTAAAAGCACTGCTGAGACCCGTAGTTTTCTTGGACTGATAAGTTACTATCAAAAATTCGTAGAAGGATTTGCAAATATAGCTAAACCAATGACTCGACTCACAAGAAAGGAGGTGAAATTCTAGTGGACGGAGGATTGTGAGGTTAACTTCCAAAAGTTAAAACAAGATTTGACGAAACACCAGTATTAGTATTGCCAAGGACAGGGGTATCATATCGGGTGTATATGGACGCATCGAGATCCGGATTAGGATGTGTGTTAATGCAAGACGAGCAGGTCATCACTTATGCATCTAGAAAACTAAGACCACACAAGGTTAACTATCCTACCCATAATCTTAAATTGGCAGCAGTCGTATTCGCTCTAAAGATCTAGCGAGCATACTTATATGGGGAAAAAGTTCAAGGGTATACAAATCATAAAATCCTGAAATATATATTAACTCAATCGAACCTCAACCTCATGCAGAGGAGATGGGTAAAATTGCTAGCAGATTATGAGTTGGACGTCACCTACCATTCGAGAAACGTTAATTTAGTGGCTAATGCCTTAAGCAGGTCCCAAATGATGTCTCAATAGAAATGGAGATGCGAGAACTGGAAGACATCTTATGTACTTAGAAAATATGTGCAACCTTAAACAAAGAGGACATTGTCAGATTAAAAGCTGTGAACCAAACCGACTTACTATGAAGAATACAAGAAGCACAAAAACTTAGTGCTTATTTGAAGAAAGCAGTAGACAACAAAGTGGAGAGTTACCACATCGCGACAAACTGTTTGAATCTGTACAAGAAACAAATTAGGATGCTAGATGAAGAAGGTCTAAGAGACGAGATTTTAGCACATGCTCAATAGTTAATGATTTTTCAGTTCACCCTGTAACCACTAAGATGTATCATGACTTGAAACGGTATTACCGTTGGAGTGGTATGAAACGTGATGTAGCTACTTGGGTATCGAAGTGTCAAATATGCCAGCAAGTAAAAGCGGAGCACCGAGTTCTGAGTGGTTTACTTCAGAAATTGCCCTTACCATAATGGAAATTGGATATGGTAATAATGGATTTTGTTACAAGGATACCAAGAACCACATGCAGTCTCAAAGATAAAGGACCACGACCTATCCGTGATCTCCTCATACTAGTTCAGGTGCGTAACTGTCCCCTCTCAACCGCATGCATCCCTCTCAATCGGTTCATTGCTCGAAGCATTATGTGATGTCACTCTTTTCCATGCACTTCGATAGTCTGGAACAAACCTTGTCCTCCTCGAGGATCCAAATGACCCTTTACCCTGATCTCCTCGCATCGATACACTCTCTTCTATCGAATACCCCCTCAGCAAGCATCCTATCGATCATCACAATCATCATATTTTATGGCGGCACACGCAGCTGCTCGGTTGCGCGTCTCTAACTTGGCTTATTTATTCTTATTTGTCCTTACGGGTCCAAAACAAGTTGTTTTTAGTTCTGCTGAACAAAGTAAGGTGTCTTTGGTACGAATTATCACTTCGGGATATCATAGCAGTGAGCGTGTGTTGGCTCAACAATCTACACTCATATATTTCGAAACAAAAGTTAGCCATGTTCTTACGTGCAAACACTATAATAAGATTATTAACGTAAGCACAGGAAACAAACCTTAATAAAGACTCGGTCATTCAAATGTTTGAGATCTTTGATGTCCTATGTCTCAAGCATACCAACAATATCATCTTCCTTGAGAATGAGATGTTTCACATCATTGAACTCCACCTCAGTTCCTGCGTATTTGGTGTAAATAATTTGTGCATCAGCAAAGAAAAAAGCATTTCAAATTAATTTATTAGCAAACAATGATGCAAACGAAGAAAGAGCGCTTGAAGCATTTTTCAGATTAATTTATTAGCAAACAATGATGCATTTCAG
>OVAY01001385.1:0-13832 GCA_900406395.1 Kernera saxatilis | reverse complement strand
AAAAAAAAAAAAAAAAAACTTAGAACAAATTTGTTTAAAACAAAAATTGGCATATATAACATATGACATGTAATATTTTTTAGAAATATTATCCAAATATATTTTGTATAACGTTATATATAAGTTTAGTCTACAAAATTTAATGGTGTGTTTTCATCTTTTTATTCTCTTACTTATTGATATCAAATTCAAAACAAAAAAAAAATGAGTTGAGAATTCAAAAGATCGATCAAATCTATTTAACTCTAAATCAGTTATATCAAAAAGTTCATATTTATCAAGTTCAACCAATTACCAGCAACGAATTTTTATTTTTTTAATAAATTTTTTTCATCTGAATAATACTTTGATTAGTAAAAACCCACCAAGGAAACCAAAAGAAGAGTCATCAAGATACAAAAACAGACCGAGCAATTAGCTCTGGCAGTTCCACAACCCCAAGCTTACAAACCAAAAGAAGAGTCATCAAGATACAAAAACCAATCAATGCTGGCCCCACTTTGTCACAAAAGACAACCTGTACAAATCAAAGGGAATACTAACTACCACACACAAAAACTCAAACAAAGGACGAGACCCTCTCAGAGCTGAACAAGTCCCTCAACCAAACCGTATCACAAGATGCCACATACGATTGAAATTTGTTCTGAGAAGGAACACTCTTGGTGAAAAGCTCCTCTGTTTGAGCACGGAGTTTCAACAATTATAAACCACCTCTCCAAGGTTGATAAACTCCAGTTTAACTCAACACTATGAAACCGGAAAGAATGCCATGCCGGTGGCCTCGTTACCGCTCTGACTAAATTCTTCGAGCTCAACGCAAACACCACTCTATGACATCGAAGGCTTCTCATACTCTCAATCGCCCATATATAGTGAAGACATGAAATAAGCTTGCTTCAAATAACCCATATTGAAAAAGGCTCTTCGACTATGGGTCACCACAACAACTTGTGAATCCCTCAAAACCCACGCTGCACCTGCAATCTTTTTTCTTTTAGACCAACAGGTACCAACATTACATTTAAGCCAATTCTCGGGTGGAATTTTCCACTTTGATACCCGAGACAAAGATTGGGATTGATCAGCTTCCCCACTCAAATTTGGTAGCTTTTGAGCCAATAACCATAAATTGGCCTCTTCTTTGATCTTGTCCCTTACTTCTATTGTTGAGAACATGTGCCCTTCAAAGATGAAAAAATTCATGTTCTTCCATATAAACCATAAGCACCAAGGGAAAAGAGACCGCGTGATCACATGAGCATCCTCCTATTTCCAAATCTTTATTAGATGATAGAAATTTGGAAATAAGGCTTCTTCAGCAAAACCACCATTAGGAGAAGGGAAATCACACATAGCCCAAACTCGTCTTGCAATCGAACAAGCAAACAAAACATGATTAATAGATTCCACGTCCTTACCACAGATCAGACATCTTTCATCAGTATTCATACCTCTAGCAGAGAGAGCATCATCTACTGAGATAGCACCACTCAAAGCTTTCCAGATGAAGTTTGAAGAGACCAAACCTGCTCTTTTAAACAATTAAGGGAAGGTTGACAGGCTGTTTCGCGAATCAACTCCTGATGTTTTGATTGACAAGCTAGCCAATATCCCGACTTGACAGAGAAATCACCACTTTTATTGTATCTCCAACTCCAAAAGTCCTCCTACGAAATCACTGGTTGCTGAGACATTAACAAGGCTACGTCAGCTGGAAAGAAATTTTCATTGAGCTTTGAGAGATTCCAGCTTCTAGTTGTCATATCTATTAGATCCTCAACAAATAAATCAATATCAACGAGAGGGCTTTTCATCAAAGGCATTATGGGATCCCCATCAAATAACCATCTTTCCAGACACACTAAGGTTGACTTTCCATTTCCAATATTCTTTTTCGAACCTTTCATGAGAAGAGCCCTTCCAAACAAGATACTTCTCCAACAAAAAGATGGTTGAGTCCCTTCACCAGCTAAAAAAAACCCACACCTGTTAAAGTATCTGCTTTGTAAGAAAGATGCAAAAAGACTGTTAGGTGATTGGATAATCCTCTAAGCTTGCTTTGCCAACATCGCCTGGTTGAAACACTCGAGATCTCTGAAACCTAAACCCTCTAAGTTTTTTGGCAAACACAACTTTTCCCATATTAACCAATGAATTATTTTTTTGTGTTCTTCTGTACTCCACCAAAAATCGGCCATTACAGATGTGAGATTCTTCAAGTTGTTTTCGGAAATTTGAAACATGACATAGCATAAGTTGACATGGATGTTGCTACTGCTTTAAGAAGCACTTCCTTTCCACCTTGCGACAACAATCTTGCAAACCATCCCGACAATGTGTCATTTAGCTTGTCTTTCAAAAACTCAAACATGTCAGAAATTAGCCTATATTCCACAAAAGCTGACTGCGTTTCAGAGACAATCAAAGGAAGTAAGGGCTTGAGACGAAACACCATCACTTTTGCAATGATTTCGTAGAGTACAGAACACAAGCTAATCGGTCTGAGATCTGACATTTTGATCGCATTAGCTGTTTTTGGTAAAAGAGAGAGCTGAGTGTAGTTCCAATCCGTCGGCAAAATCCCATCAGGGAAGAAGGCTCTGACTTCTTGTGTCACTTTATCTCCTAAAATAGGCCAATATTGCTGGAAAAACAGCCCTGTCATTCCATCAGCTCCTAGAGCACTCATAGCCATTATCGAGGAAACTGCATTTTCCACTTCTGCTTTGACACTTCTCTAATAAGTTGCTGGTTCATTTGGAGAGTCACCTTGCTTTGAAAACCCGAGAATAATTCATCAAATCTTATTGGATTTGAAGCTGTAAATAAATATTTGAAGTACGCAGACGCCACTTCACCTTTTGCCACTTTTGAATATTGAAAAAGACCATTTACATCCAGTAACTTTTGCAACCCATTCTTTGATCTATTAGCTTTCACCGACTCATGGAAGAACTTTGAATTAGAACCATCCTCTTTTAGCCACTTAGATCTACTTTTCTGCTTCCAATAAGCTTCCTCATCATTATATGCTTTAATGAGATCTTTTTTCAAAGCCTGAACCGTAAAATGCCTCAGGATGGATTGTTCTTCTTCAAGCGCTTTTTCCAACTGATGTTGTCTATCCAAAGCATTGAGTGTATTGATTTTTTTCCATTTACTCAAAGCCCTTCTACACTGCCTTAAACCTTATGATACATTCGATATCTCACAAGCCATCTGAGAATCCCAGGCCTCTGAAATCAGGAGCTTAACTTCTGGTTAGAACAGCAATCTTCTATCGAACCTGAATTGACCTCGATACTAGTCTTTTGCTTCTAATAAACTCACCAAAACATGTCGATGATCTGAGCCTCTTTTATCTAGAAAAGATTGATTAGATGCTGGAAACTCATCAAACCACTTCTTGTTACCAAAACACCTATCCAACTTGCGCTGAATCCATAAGTCATACCTCCTTCCACCCCATGTAAAAGACTTTCCATAGCTTGGTAATTCTAGCATACCGCAAGCCTCCAACATATTAGTGAAAGGATATAACGATGCAAGAGCCCTCCTTGGACCACCAATTTTCTCTTCATTGCTTAGAATTTCATTGAAATCTCCAAACATGCACCAAGGCTCTCTTCTCGTAGTACCGATCCTGTTGATCCTTTCCCAAACAGCAACTCTGCCTTTTAGATCAGGGGCTTCATATACACAAGAGACAAAGAAAGTGAAAGCTCCAAATAGTACAATGACGTCAAACAATTTTTTATCCACAAATCTCCAAATCAATATTCACATATTTCTTCCATAGCAAAGCTAAACCACCATTGAAACCAACCGGCTCCACTGTATAAACAAGATCATAACCCAACCAAACTTGCAAATCAACCAGAACATCTCTCTGCTTTTTCGTCTCCATCAAGAACAATATCTCAGGAAAATATTTTGATGCAGGAACAGAAGCATCAGGAGTTGAAGTCTTAGGCACTCTTTTACTTTTTTGCGGTCTCCCTCTGGGCATGCCTCTCTTCGGTTTAGTTTCGGAAGACCCTGCTTCTGATAATGTAGGCCTAAAAACTGTTGAACCAACCGAGAAAGAATTTTCAGCCCCAAGAAACCAACCTAAATCACTTCCAGCTTTGTCCGATGAAACCAAACTTGGTCCATTGAGCTTCAGGGATGCTTTCATTGAAGATGCTAGCAGCTTCTGGCTACCAGTCTAGATAACATAAGTTCTTCATACCCAAAGAAAGGTTCTTTGCCTTTATCCAATTCTATAGAAACCAAAGGCCCCGGTTCTAGACGGAAAATGGACTTTTGTGCCAACGGATCTTTTTCCACTTCCTTGACGGTCTTTTTCACTCTTTCTTCTCTAACCAATCGATCATCTCCATTAGGCACCAATAAGTATTGGCGCATCTCATCAAAAACCTCTTTTTCAATTCTCGGGCGACTAGTAGCAAGATTGATACCAACTTGGTTCTCACCTAAGATCCCAAAAAAAGGGTTTGATTCCTTTAACACCTGATCTACTGCTTGACTTCCTTCACCTTTGTTGAAACTCTTTGCCTCATTCGAATCTTGCTTGAATCTTCCAGCAAATGGACAATTTTTTTTAGAATGAGTAAGTCTTTGCCAAGAGTAACATCTCTTCTGATTTTTTTTCATAGTCGAAAAACACACTTACTGACTCTCCACTCCGAAGCTTGATGATTTTAGATCTGCGCAAAGGTTTAGAGACATCAAATAACTCTTTTACTCTGACAAAATCATGAACCTGAGCTTTTGAAGAGTCGAAAGCTACTTCAGTTACTTGGCCAACAAATTCTCCCAAAGCTTCAATAGCCTTCACCGTGTAATGATTGACGGGAAGGTTCCTGATTTGAACCCATATTGGGATGAACTGGAGATAATCCGCCGGTGGGTTCTCCACCCATATATCAATCGCAAGAGACCACTAGTTGAATGTGTGAGCCCCTTTTTCCAAGATTTCTTCCAAATCATGAGCGTATTTGAAGAAAAACTGAAATCTCTCTTTCGAAAGAGCCACTCCTCTTACTCACTCATACTTTTGCCATTTCCTTGGCATAGCTAGAATGAGCCGATCCATTCTCTGATTCTCATGATTCAAATCAAGCTCAGCTCATTGTTACCACTCAAGCTCAGCTCATTGTTACCACTCAAGCTCAGCTCATTGTTACCACTAGAACAATATTCCGGTAGATCTGGAAACTCGAACGGTTCGTCCTCTTTCTCTAAAGCCATTGCTAACATAGCCTTGTCCATTGCTGAAGACATACCCAAAACTCTTCACTTTAGAAAATCCAGCGACAACGAATAACACTTTAGAAAAACTGAAAAGGTGAAACTTTGATCAATAAAACTTTGTTTTGGATGCTTACAAAAGTACAAAGGACACATTTCTTAGTTAGGACCACTCAAATTCTATCTTCAGCACTATTCAAAGACTAGTGGGATAAGAGAGTTCTAAGCCCAAAAATGGAAAACATGAACGAAATCCGACTTTTTTTTTTGTTCGTAGTTGACCAATATTTTTTTTATATAAATAAAATTATTATTAAAAACTAGTATGATGGGTATTTATTTATTTTTTAAATTATATGAACTCAATTATTAATAAAAATCAGGATCCTAATCTAGTATTATTATAATTGATGAATGAAAGAGAAGAGAACAAATACTCAAAAATAATTTTTGAAAACCTAAAAATAGAAGTGTTTTGAGTTACATGAAGAGACTTTGCAACCACATAGAGCTTTATCTCTGAGATGAATTTGAGATCCACGAGACTGCAAGCTCGGAAAGAGAATGCAAGCAAGAGAATTTACTCGGCCCAACTGTTACAAATATAGTTTGAACTTGAAACCCTAGTCGAAAATGTAGCTCAGCTAAGACTCATCCACTTGGAACAGGCTCCAATTGGTAACTGAAATTAGGACGGGTATTCGCTTCACTTCAGTTCAGTTCGAGTTTTTTAAATTTAGAATTTTTCAGATTCTAAAAAATAGGTTTTATTATATTTTAGTTCGGTTCGGTTTTGGACCAAAAATTACAAATAAACAAATAAACTAAGTAAATAATATTTAATTAATATTATAAAATATTTAAATATATTTTTATATATATTTAATTAACAATATTATTTTTAATAAATTTCGGTTAGTTTGAGTTACTCAATTGGATTTCATAAAATTTTAAATTTGAATTTGAATAATTCGGTATATAACAATTTATTTCATTCGAATTATTTTATAGTTTGATTAAAATTTGAAAGTTTCGGTTTGATACGGTTTGAAAATTTTACCCACCCCCTAATAAAGCTAATCTTATTTCTACTTAAATCCTTTTAAATCGAAGTTAAACAGAGATGAGTTTTACCCGATCCAACTCGTTCTCGTTCTTAATTTCTCGTCTTGCTTTAATGACAAATCTTAACGTTGGGTTTCTGATTCCATATTCATTTTTCATTAATATACGCAGATTAAAACATTTGTTGAAAGAGATTCCCTTTTATTTCTTCCTAAAAAACACCAAGTATTCAACCATTGCAAATTGCGAAACTTGAGAAGCCATACGTGTAATAATAACCACTGAAACTGTAGAAAAGACAAATCTCAATATTGCAAAGAGATCATTCACCTTTTCACTTATCATCGACAGACTTTATCTGCCTTTTTAAAAATGACATTTTTAAAACACAAGAAAATCATGAAAGCTCTTCTTCTTCTCTTTATTAAAAATTGTCTCACTTTCCTTTCACCTTCATCACTATTGCTTGCTCAAGTTTCTAATCACATATGGAAGTATACCTCCATGGTTGAAGTATGCCAATTCCACCTGCAAAATTTAACCAATAATTCACATTAACAAACATTTTGAAAATAGATTAGCAAACAACTTCCAAGAGCATCTGGCACATTTAGTTTCTGAGCAGAAGAGCCGTGTTCGATCGAGTATGTATTAAACTATTAATAAGTATTCGACTGATTGGTCTGAGATTACTGATAAAAGAAACTCTTTCTAAGTCACTTCTATTTACTTACCTCAGTGTCAAAACGGACTGTGCAAGTGAAAGACTTTCCGTTATCGGTAGTGACAGTAACATCTTGGCCAGGTCTTATCTCTGAGATATCAGTTGGGAGATGGATCGTGTAACGCTCGTGACCGGTCAATCCAAGGGTGTCTGCATCTTCACCAGATTTAAAGCACAACGGGATGATTCCCATTCCCACCAAGTTGCTTCGGTGAATCCTCTCGAAACTCTTAGCAATCACCGCTTTAACGCCCTGTAAAATCGAAACTTGAGGCTACAAAATCTTAAGATGGGTTTATGCAAGCGAAGGGGTTCTAATAAACCTGTAGCATAGGTCCCTTGGCAGCCCAATCACGTGAGCTACCACTTCCATACTCAGCTCCCGCTAGAATAATTGTGTCTTCACCAGATGTCTTGTACCTCTGATACAGTAGACATTTTCATCATAAATTAGACATGATCAATATTTAGAGTCAGTAATACATATTTTTCATTAGATGAAACAAACCATGGCTGCGTCGAAGACTGAGAGCTTCTCTCCAGAAGGAATGTGAACAGTCTTAGGTCCAACTTCACCATTCATGAGCTTGTTAACGATACGGATATTAGCGAAAGTGCCTCTGGCCATTACTTCGTCGTTCCCACGGCGACTTCCGTATGAGTTGAAGTCCTTACGATCAACGCCACGCTCGAGGAGATACTTTGCGGCGGGACTGTCTTTTTGGATGTTACCAGCTGGAGAGATGTGATCAGTGGTGATACTGTCCCCAAAGTTGAGCAAACAGTAAGCATCCTTCACACTGTGTGGCCCTGGAGGATCCATGGTCATGTCCTTGAAGTATGGAGGCTCGTGAATGTAAGTTGACTTGGGATCCCATGAGTAGAGGGTGTTTTCAGGAACAGACAACGCATTCCACATGGGGTTACCCTTGGTGATCGACTCATATGTTGCTCGGAACATGTCAGGCAAAACACTAGATTGAACAACCTGATACATATATCAAAGACTAAATTAATATTTTTTGAACCAAGAGGAAGATTTGTTCTCTGGTTGTCAGTTGTAAATACTATATACCTCAGCAATTTCCTCTGTGGTTGGCCAGATATCCCTTAGGAAGACGTCTTTGCCATTCTTTCCAGTGCCAATAGGCTCCGTTTCAAAGTCAATGTTAACCTGGGAAATAAGAAAATAGAATGTTAAATTACCAATATGATGATGGGTCATGTGTCGTTATCACATACAAAAATGTAGATTGAACTTTTGACAAGTTCCAGAGATTTATTTACCGTGCCAGCAAGAGCATAGGCAACCACCAAAGGAGGAGATGCAAGGTAGTTTGCTCTTGTTAGTGGATGAACACGACCCTCGAAGTTCCTGTTCCCAGAAAGCACAGCAGCCGCCACAATATCTGACAATAAGCACAACAAATTTTGAAACAATAAAACCATACAATTAGCCACAGATTATAAAATAGTAATATAGAGGCAGAAAGTCCAAAGTCTCAATAATACCATTTTCTGTAATAGCAGCTCCCACTGATTCATTAATTTCACCAGAGTTACCAATGCATGTAGTGCAGCCGTATCCGACAATATTGAAACCCTGCTCGTTCAGATATTCTTGCAGTCCACTGCAATGAAGTATAGTGTACACTTAATTTTTCTGTATCCAAGAATTAACCTTTTAACAACAAAGAAATTGAATACACTACCACACACCTCTTTAATAAGTATTTTGTAACAACTCCTGAGCCTGGCGCAAGACTTGTCTTTATCCAAGGCTTAACCTAGAGAGGCAAGTTTTTTATAAGGGATTAGAAAAAGTCAAGGCATCAGATAGATTTGATGTTTGATCCAGTGAAACCAACCTGTAGGCCAAGGTCACAAGCCTTTTTCGCAACAAGACCAGCACCAAGCATGACGCTGGGATTTGATGTATTAGTACAGCTTGTGATCGCAGCAATCACCACACTTCCATGTTTAATCTCTGCTGGTTTTCCATCGAACGAAAAGCTTGCCACTTTTTCTTGTGCCTCTTTAGGAATCGCAAAACCCTGCAGAGAATGTAAAGTATAATTCAGAAATAAACAGTGGCATCCACAACGTGGACCAATAGCCAGTATACAGAGAAGATGCTTAAGAAATTAGAACTCCACATAACGAGGCTTCTAATTACATACCTTGAACCCAACTTTACTGTCGAGACATGAATGCCAGTCAGCTTTCATTTCCCTCAAAGGAACACGATCATGTGGCCTGCAAAGAAGATATCAATAATATGGTCGTGATCAATTCAGATAATAAACTTCGTGATTACAAAAAGTAACAGAACCCATACCGCTTTGGTCCAGAAATGCAAGGTTCAACATTATCCAGGTTCAGTTCCAGATATGACGAGTAAACCCGGTCTTGCTGAGGCTGAATTTATTCACAAAGCAAAATCAGTCAAATAATAACCAGAAAGGAGATGAAAAACTAAAACCCCAAACATGTAATGGATAAGGCTGGTTTACCTCATTGTAGTCAACAAACATATTGTTTGCCCGAAGATATGCTTCAATCATGGCCACCTGCCGTGAAAGTATTATATCAGCCCAGATATCTTAATACACAGAAGGAAGATTAAAGCCAAACACTCACCGTCTCATCGCTTCTTCCAGTCAATTTGAGATATTGTAGAGTAACATGATCCACAGGGAAGAAGCCCATGGTTGCACCATACTCAGGAGACATATTAGCAATTGTGGCCCTGTCAGCTAGGGACAGCCCACTCATACCATCACCTAAGAAAAGAAAAAAGACTTTATAATTTTCGAAAAAAACACATGTCTATTAAAAAGGAGCAAAACACAGCACATAAGGAAATAAATTACCATAAAACTCAACAAACTTTCCAACAACACCATGCTTCCTCAGTATTTGAGTCACTGTTAGAACCAAATCAGTAGCTGTTACACCATTACGCATTTTTCCGGACAGTTTGAATCCAACAACACCAGGCAATACCATACTCATGGGCTGTCAAAGCAAAAAGAGTAATCAGTAGAAGAAAGGTTGAATAGAACACAAACCTCACTAAATTGGAGCAAAAGAGTCATAAAATATAATGATCCATTCTATATTCAATAAAGTAGTCTCCAGATTCACCAACATAAGATGTGGGTAATGTTAATAATCAATCATTTACCTGGCCAAGCATTGTTGCCTCAGCTTCAATACCTCCAACTCCCCATCCAGCAACTCCCAACCCATCAATCATAGTTGTATGTGAATCAGTTCCAACCACACTGTCTGGGTAGAGAACGCCTTGGGTATTGAACACAACTCTTCCAAGATATTCCAAATTGACCTGAATATTCAAAATGGGGTTAAACTGAGACCAAATCCACGCAAAATCCCAAGACAAAATTCATGATAAACAAAAGAAGATAATAAATGAAAGCAACGTTTCAATACACTGGAAACATGAGTTTGAAAAGGATATAAATGTCAGAACAGGTTTAGAAACAAAACATGGACTTGCACACCGCAAAAGAATTACCTGATGGACAATACCAGAGCCAGGAGGCACAACAAGCATGTTCTGGAACGCAGTAGAACCCCATTTAAGGAAAGCAAACCTCTCCTTGTTCCTCTGGAACTCAAGCTCCATGTTAGCTTGCACTGCATTCTCAGATCGAGCAACATCAACTTGAACTGAGTGGTCAATTACAAGATCCACCGGAACCTGGGAGACATGGTCTATGTAAGAAATCTAGAAGGCTTAAGCTAAACAGATTCTGTAGAAAATGAAATTGTACCAAAGGGTTGATTTTGTTGGAATCACTGCCCAGCTTGTTCATGGCATCACGCATACAAGCAAGATCAACAACAGCTGGGACTCCAGTAAAGTCCTGCCAGTACAAAAAAGACGAAAAAAATGGTTAAGAGCATGAAAACAATTAATGAAATTTTCAAGATTGACACGAAAGGGTTACCTGCAGAAGAACACGAGCCGGTTTGAACGGAATCTCGACTTGTTTAGGGGCTGTCTTTTCCCAGTCAATAATCTTCTCAACATCTTCCTTGGTGACTTGGAAGTTGTCACAATTACGAATTGCAGATTCAAGAAGAATCCTGATAGAGTAAGGCAGTTTATCTGCAACATAACGAAATGAAATTAGAGCACTTTCTCTTGGATTTAAGCCCCTGTAATTTCATTCCTCGAGTGACTCAATCAAATGGTTCATAGAGATATTACCAATCCGTGGGTCATTTAGAGCAGGCAAGCTGTAGAACTTTCCGAATTCGCCACCACCAGGCTTAGGAAGAGTAGTGAAGATCCCCTTGAACGGATGCTCAGACGCTGAAAAACAATACGCAAGACAAATAAATGACCTAAGATAACAAAATCGAAGATAGATCCGAACATTTCCGAGACACAGAGAAACGAAATAAAAAAAATACCCATGGAAGAGAAATTCCTCTCGAGTCGGTCTAAAACGGGAGAAACAGCTCTGATCTGAGAGCTCAGACGAAACGGAGATGGTCTAGAGTGAAGGCAATGACTCCAGCGAGGCAGTGATCGAAAAGCAGGTGAGGAAGTAGCGAAAGATCTCCGACCGAGAAGAGACGACGGCGAAGGAGATGCAGCGGCGGAAGAGGACGGCGTCAAAGACGATCGGAAGGAGAAGAGAGGAGAGCGAAAAGAAGAAGACGCAGCTCGAAGGATAGAGGAAGATGAGACGGTTTTATACATGACGAGAGAATCACGCTTTCAGATGCAGAAACGCAGAAAGAGACAGAGATGATAAGGATAATGATTATGGGGAAGGATTTGGTTGATTGATGATGATGATGATGATGAATCAGAAGGAATCGATCATGGAGGCGAAATCTGACGTTGGAGTGAGAGGAGAGGCGTGTGGAGACGAAATGAAAGCCTAGGGCTGAGTGCCACAAAGTCAATAATATAGAAGAGGAATATTATTATATTGTGTACTCCAAATATTCGTTATGGGCCTCTGAATAAACAAAGTTATTAAAACCTGCCATTTTGGTTAACCGAATCGAACCGAATCGGTTTTTTTGTTATCAGTTAACCAAAGATTTTGTTGAAGTTTATCGAAATTAACTGAAACAAAATTTGATTTGGTTCGGTTTGGTTATTGGTTAATTTTTCGTTTTGAGTTTCAAAATCGAAATTAATCAAATTTGGTTTTGTTTTTTAAAATTTGGTTAAAATCGATTAAATTTGAGTGTTTTTGGTTAATTCGGTTTGTTCGGTTTGGTTATCGATAAAAATCGGTATAAACTGGTTAAAAAAAATACGGTTAATCGATCGGTTCAGTCCGATAACCGAATTGATTTAAAAATCTTTCCGATTGGTTCAAGGTGAATAACCAAAGCAGAACCGATTGGTTCGGAAATCTCGGTTCAACTCGGTTTGATTCGCTATGTTCAGTCAAAAGTCGCAGGCCTAAACAAACGATCCATTTACTTTACTTACCCTAGTAAATTTAGTAACGAGGCTTGATCAAAGATTAAAAATCATTTTTTTTTTGGTTAATGAAAATCATAAATTACTAGACTTAGACCCTGATTGGAAGAATATATTAGAGAGCATAATGCTATTAAGTAGTCAATCATGTTTTGGTAATAAAACATTTAGGAAAACATTTGAAATGTGCAAATGCTCTCTAAATGCTCATTTTCTCTATGCTCTTAGATGGAGCTTTTCATAAGAATCAAACTTTTCATTATTTTAAAAAAATAAAAAAAAATAAAAAATTATTTTATTTTGTCAAATGTTTTTAAAAAATAAATAATTATATTAAAAATAATTAATTTATTTTATCAAAATAATATTAAAGATATATTTATATTATTTTATTTATTTTATCTGATAAAATCAAAAATATATTTATATCAAAATTAAATATTTTATATTTTAATTAATATTTAATATTAATTTGTTAGTTCTATTATTTTTTAAAATACTTTTTTTTTAAATAATAATTTAGTAAATATAATTTAAATTTGAAAATTATATTTAAATAAATTATGGTATAAATGTAATATATATAAATAATATATTAGAGTAAATATATTAATTATTTTTATATAATTTTATATTTAGTTATTCTCATCTCTACCAATCACTAAAATATGTTTATTAAGTAAGACCATACATCTTCAGCAGCATATTGCTTATGCTCCTTACAGCTACTGCTCTAATATAAGTTGAACCAATCAGGGCCTTACAATAGTAGAAGAGCTGTGGATTAATCATTCGGTCGGATTTTTGGGATCTTCATGGTTGAATTCGTTAGTTGTGGGAAACGATGGTTACATTGGATTACCGAACGTAAGATAGATGAATTAAGTGAAAAGCGAACTAAGCTTAGGTTCATGCAAATATATTGGTGAGGATATGTCCTTTCGGCTGTCTCACGGATATTGGATCTTTGTGTCAAGAGTAGGATCATGAAGGTTTTTGTGTCAATACTATTAAACAACAAAAAAATAATTTTAATAGTATTTATTTTTTATAAACATAAATACACATAATTTTTAAAATATCCAAAAAGTTAACTAATTTATATATACTATACAATATTTTTAAGTTTTAATATTATTAACTAATTAAATAGTTATATAAATAGTTTTTTTTTTTAAGTTTGTGGGTTTTCCCGCATATTTACCCACAAAAACTAACATCTAATTATAATAAGTCACAAGTAGATTCACAAAAAACTGCAGCATTCTCCTTCTGCCACGTGTCTTAACTCTTAAATTTTACTCTTTT
>OVAY01001384.1:0-29451 GCA_900406395.1 Kernera saxatilis | reverse complement strand
AAAAAAAAGATGATGGCATTTTCGTGATTATGAATGAGAGAAATGGTGGAATAGAAAGAAAATGGTAAAAATATGGAAAAGTAAAAAAAAAAGTTAGTTTTAGGTTTGACTCAAAATTATGAGTCATTTTTGCAAGTCTCCCCTTATTTGTTCCATATTTGTGCTAATTTTTGTTTGGTTTTTTAATTTATGGCCATTTCACCAAATTTCCAAAAATTACAGATATAGATCTGCTTTTCTTATTTGTTTTTTCTGGTTTATAAAGGAAAACAACATTACAGTAAGAATTACATCAATCCCTGCAAACTAAGGGGAAATAGAATAGTTGATCCAAAAACAAAAAACAAAAAAAAAAGTGAAGAAGTGCTCGTATAAACAAGGAGGACCAGTCCTTTTATTTTGACCCAAAAAAAAAAATTATTTATCAAAAAACAACTATTTATAAAAACAAATTTTAACAGATATAAATAAATTAAAACAATTTAAAAATTCAAACATGTACAAAGTTTACTAGAATTTATTTTATAACAATAATAAAATTATTTTAGCTCTATTTTATTTATAAAAAAAAAAAACGAATTGTAGTACAAACATTTATAAATTCAGTTTCAGTAGTTAAATTTTAATTCATTCAAAACATTATATTAATATTGACCCCGATCAAAAATATTTCTGGCTCCGTCACTGCATATAATTCGTCCTTAGTTTAGGTGTGGATTTAAATTAATAATATTTAACTTCTCGTCTTTTAATAAATTTATAGAGAAACTTGTTAAACAAAATTTATAAAGGAAACTAGCGAATGCTGTGTTTACATGTACATTTGCAGAAGATATATGGTGTTTGAATTTTTTATAGGCCTCTTCTCTAAACAAAAGACTTTGTAAAAAAGAGATTTTAGTCGAAAAACAAATTATACAACACTTGTAATTGGGCCCAACATTTCAGCCCATTAAATGTTACCCTCTCAGAAGTCAGAACTCAAAGAAAGTAAATAACCCTTGCCCCTCCGCTCCGTTTTCCCCTGAAATTTTCAGCTTTACAATTTCCGGCGAGATTTGCCGCCGCCGGCGAGATATTACTTGTAAAAGTAGCTGCAACGGAGGAGGAACTTCGTAATCTTCAATCAAAGTCTTCTTCTGCTAAAGATGTCTGAAAACACCGAAGTCGAAGCGAAGAGAGTGTTCATAGGAGCAGGATGCAACAGAGTCGTCAATAACGTCTCTTGGGGAGCTTCTGGTCTTGTCTCTTTCGGTGCCCAAAACGCCGTTGCTGTTTTCTGCCCCAAGGTCTGTTTCACTCTTCTTTCGTCGATTAACCCTTCAAAAATCCCTTCTTTTTTTTTGAAAGCAAAAACATGTGATTTTTTTTTCTTTTCTTATTTTGTGTCTTATGTTTCAGACTGCCCAGATTCTTACTACGCTTCCGGGTCACAAAGCTTCTGTGAATTGCACTCATTGGTTACCCAGTAGCAAGTTTGCTTTCAAAGGTACTTGCTTGTTCTTCTTCTTCTTCTGTTTATAGCTTACTTGCTGTAATTTTGAACCTTTGGGAACTTTTTTGTTCGAGATTTAGAGTTTTTAGTTTGTTGAATTGCATAGGAATTGCAAATAGAGAGCTTAGACTGAGGAATTTAGAGTTATAGCTGTAATCGTTATTAGACAATTCTTTAGTAAAATGTGAATGCATAGGCATTTAGTCCCTATCACTGTGGTTTAGTTGCTGTGAATCTTAAACTTTTCTAGAGCATTTAACTAGAGAGTTTAGGAGAAGAAACATCCAATGGTTAATCCTTGTTACAAATTCCACTATAAACGGTATTGGCATCTCCCTGAAAATTTCTATGATTGTTCGCAGCCAAGGATTTGGATCGACATTATCTGCTCTCAGGGGATTCAGATGGTATCATCATCCTCTGGGAACTTTCTACTACCAAGAACAATGTAAATTCCCCCCTTAATCTTGGTCTGATCTGATTTTCTCAACAGTTTCTGTAATATCTCTGATCCTTATTATGTTTCCTGTTTGGTTAAAAACAGTGGAGAAATGTACTACAACTACCACTATCTCACAAGAAAGGTGTAACTTGCATCACCGCGTATATGGTTTCTGAAACCAATGCGATGGTTGCTTCTGCATCTTCAGATGGAGTTGTAAATGTCTGGGATGTTTCTTTTCCTTCTCAGTCTAGTGGTAAGCTTCCTGCAGTCTATGCCGGTTAAACGAAGTGAAGTATGCCTTTTAAGCAGTATCTAATCGCAATTTTTCATCCTCATTGTTATCTGTTGCAGAGGAATGTAATGTTTTGTGCCTGCACTCCATCTGTGTTGACTCTAAAGCAATTGTAACGCTTTCATTAGCGGAATTGCCTCAAAGTCCTGGTAGATTTGTCCTCGCTTTGGGTGGATTGGACAGCAAAATCAAACTTTACTGTGGAGAAAGAACAGGAAAGGTGCTTCCCGCTTTCCCCTTTTTTGCCAATATATTCTCAGATTTTTTTCATTTGTGAGAGTTTTTTTGCTCATCCTTTTTCAGTTTACTTCTGTTTGTGAGCTTAAAGGCCACACGGACTGGATTCGGAGTTTGGACTTCTCATTACCATTACACTCAACAGAAGAAACCACAAATAGCATTATGCTTGTGAGTTCTTCCCAGGACAAAGTCATTCGGATCTGGAAACTTGTGTTAGTTGGTGATGTTGGCTCATGGCGAAGAGAAATCACTCTAGCTTCTTACATTGAAGGCCCGGTTTTCGTCTCAGGGACATTCACATATCAGATTTCAGTTGAATCTGTTCTGATTGGACATGAAGATTGGGTCTATTCCGTGGAATGGCAACCTCCAGTCATTGATTCAATTAACAGGCAGTTAATTAACCACCAGCCATTGAGCATATTATCAGCTTCAATGGACAAAACGATGATGATTTGGCGACCTGAGAAGAAAACGGGTGTGTGGGTGAACGTTGTGTGTGTTGGAGAGCTTAGTCACTGTGCTCTTGGTTTCTACGGTGGCCATTGGAGCCCAGATGGTGTGTCGATTCTGGCTCATGGATATGGCGGATCTTTTCATCTCTGGAGAAATGTCAGCAGAGGCAAAGAGCCTGAGAACTGGCAGATGCAGAAAGTCCCGTCAGGTCATTTTGCTGCTGTGACTGATATCACGTGGGCTAGAACCGGCGAGTACTTGCTATCCGTGAGCCACGATCAGGTCAGGATTTAGGGTTTAGAGATGTTCAAACGATTCACTATATCAAATCTCTGCTGTAGTATTCTTTATGATAAATTACTTAATTTTACACAGAAATGGAGAAAAAAGTAACGTTCTTGACATTTCATTCTGCAAATTTCCGATTTCGCAGACAACTCGCGTGTTCTCATCATGGAAGAGTGATGAGGGCCATGAAGTAGAGGATGAGCATTGGCATGAACTTGCTCGTCCTCAGGTACACGGGCATGACATTAACTGTGTGGCTATGGTTCAAGGTAAAGGCAACCACCGTTTTGTAAGTGGAGCAGAGGAGAAAGTTGTGAGAGTGTTTGAGGCTCCTCTATCTTTCTTGAAGACACTGAACCACACTTGTGCTGGAGGAGAAGGAAGCTTCCCTGAGGATTTACAAGCAGATGTACAAGTTCTTGGCGCGAACATGTCTGCTCTCGGTTTATCACAGAAACCTATTTACTTACAATGTGAGTGGATTTATTCAACAACATTTCTAGCTTTTACCAAATGCAATCTCGAGATTCATAGCATTTTCTTTTTTGCAGCGTCTAGTGAACCGCCGGAGAGAAATGGTGGAGGAGAAGGTTTGGATACATTTGAAACGGTTCCGGAGGCTGCTCCAGCGGAGTTGAAGGAGCCTCCAATCGAAGATCAGCTTGCGTTTCATACTTTATGGCCGGAATCTCATAAACTCTATGGTCATGGTAATGAACTCTTTTCTCTCTGCTGTGACCACAACGGAAGCCTTGTTGCTTCATCGTGTAAGGTAAGCTAATGCGTATTTCGGATGTTTGTACACTTATTCAGTCTTCTTCGCTCCAATGCTAATTTTCTCTTATAAAACGAACCACATACTTCTTCAGGCGCAATCTGCAGCCATGGCGGAGATATGGCTATGGGAGGTTGGGACATGGAAAGCTGTCGGGCGTTTGCAATCTCACAGCTTGACAGTAACACATTTGGAGTTCTCTTATGACGACACTCTGCTCTTGTCTGTCTCCAGAGATCGTCACTTCTCAGTTTTCTCAATCGAAAGAACAGGTAACTGAAGCAGTTCTGACTTCACTGTTCAAAATTCAGATTTAAAAAGAGAAGCATCCAAAATCTTGTCTGTTTTCTTTTTGCTTCTGTTCAGACAATGGAGAAGTTAGTCACAAACTCATGGCAAAGGTGGAAGCACACAAGAGGATCATATGGGCTTGTTCGTGGAACCCATTTGGCCACCAATTTGCAACTTCATCAAGGGACAAGACTGTGAAGATCTGGTCCATCGAGAACGATGCTCGTGTTAAACAGATTCTTGCCTTGCCTCAGTTTGGGAGCAGTGTCACCGCTGTGGCTTGGACGGGACTAGACCGCAAGGAGAAAAGCGGGTGCGTGGCGGTTGGGATGGAGAGCGGACTGATAGAGCTGTGGAACATAAAGATTAGAAAAACAGAGGAAGGTACAACAGCAACAGCAGCTCTTGCTCTGCGGCTCGAACCCTTCATGTGTCATGTCTCAGCCGTGAACCGGTTAGCATGGAGACCGAATGCGAAATCCGAGACTAACCAGAGCCTGCTAAGGTTAACTTCTTGTGGTGATGATAATTGTGTCAGAGTTTTTGACTTCAAGTTTTGAGTGAAAACACAAAACACCTTGTAATGTCACTCTACTATTTATGCAAATTTTTGGTAGCTTAAGTAGAAAAAAACAACTTTGTTTTCGTACACTATACTTTTGATTGGATACATTTATTTGTCATTACGCTTTCGAGCAATAGTCAGTTTTGTCTGTTGACAATAAAATCAGCGAGAGACAACAAAGGAGCCACTTTGTCTGAATCAAACCCTTGAAGATGTTCCTGCGCTTCTCTGTTCAACCTCTCTGCATACTCTCTCGCCTTCTCCACACCCATCAGCTTCGGATACGTCAGCTTTCCGGTGATCAAATCTTTTCAGGCGGTTTTCCCAAGCTCCTCAGACGACTTGGTCACATCGAGCACATCATCGACCACCTGAAACATCAGACCAACGCATCTCGCGTATCTCCTAAGCTTCTCAATCTCTTCATCAGACCCACCTCCCATTATACTTCCCACTACTGCCGCAGCTTCAAGCAAAACAGCTGTTTTATGAATATGTATAAACTCAAGCTGTCTCAATCCATCGTCAATTTCAAAACTCATCCTTTCTCCAGCCAAATCCGCCGGTTGACCAGCCACAAGTCCTTCCGTTCCAACAGCTCTCGCCATCTCCTGAACTGCCCGAAGAACCCTCTCTGGAGAAACGTCCAAGGAGGTTGATGCTGCCGTTTGCTCGACGGCCAAAGTCATAAGCGCATTGGTAGCCAAAAGGGCTATATCCTCGCCAAAGACTTTATGGTTGGTGCATATCACGGAATAAGAAATGAAGCGACTTGTCACAAATTGGATCTTGCAACTCGTGCTCCCTGATATATGCCCACATTATCTCCACAACCTGATGTATGCAAAATACAAAAAATACTCTTGTCCGTCTCCAGAGATCGTCAGTTTCAAAGTTTTCTCAAAAATAAGATTTACTGAAAACATCTAAAAGACTCTAGATTTCGAGCGTCTCTAAGCCTCGTCTGTTTTTTTGCTTCTGAGTCAGACAATGGTGGAGTTAGTCACAAACTCATGGCAAAGGTCAAAGCACTTAAGAGGAGGTTCTGCGGCATGTTCGTGGAACCCATTTGTCCAATTATTTGCAACTTCATCAAGGACAAGACTGAAGATCTGATGATCTGATCAGTCGAGAATAACGCTTGCATCAAACAGGTTCTTGTCTTGCCTCAGTTAGGAAGCATTGTCACTGCCGTGGCTTGGACAGGACTAGACTGCAAGGAGAAGAGCAGGTGCGTGGCAGTTGGGATGGAAAGCAGACTGATAAGAGCTGTGGACATAAAGATTATAGAAACAGAGGAAGGTACGCTGCAACAGCAGCTCTTACTCTGCTCTCGGCAGTGAACCGGTTAGCTTGGAGACCAACCGAGAAGTCTGAGACTAACAAGAGCTTGCTAAGGTTAACTTCTTGTGGTGATGATATTTTGTGTCAGAGTTTTTGACTTCAAGTTTTGAGATCATGACCAAAACTCTCTTTCTCTATAGCATCATTGTACTATTTATGCAAATCTAAGTAGCTAAGTTGGAACATTTTAGCATATCCCTTTTTCTTCATTGCATTTAAGTTTAAAGTCTGATTAAAAACAATTAGTCAGAAGTCAAAAGAGCTCTGGTCAGGTCCAAGAGTGAACTACGCAACATCAGTTGAACCTGGGTTCGTCTATATGAAAAGCTACCAAAATTGGACCCCTTCGAGTGACTAATCATTGTTCAGTCTTGATGAAAGTGGCCTCTTTTTCATTTGCTTCGTCATTATCTGTACAGTTGTTAAAAGGGTAGACGATTTGATTTTCACCTTGGCTGAAGAAAAAGGAATTGATTAAACAAGAACTTGTGGTTTTATTTTATTTTTCGTACCTTCATCTAGCTCCATTTTCTGCTTTCCCTTTTCTGCATAGAGGCGATATAGTTGAATAATTAACTCATGAAAGAGGGTGAACATTAGTGGGGGCACAAGACTAATCAGAGAAAAGATCCAAGACGTTTGCAACCACAGTTCTACCAAGGAATTTGTATGCACATAAACACAAGTCTCAGGGATATTAAATAATGATGACTCCTTCAGGAAAAATGATGGACCACTGTTCATTTGTTTCGTCATTATCACCTCGACTAAACAACATGAATAGATTAAACAAGAACTTCTGTTTTTTTTTTTCGTACCTTCATCTATCTCCATTTTCTGCTTTCCCTTCTTTGCATCGTCAGCTGTTCCTATTGGAGAATTGACGCACAAAAATTAGACAAGAACTTTACTCTTGAAAGAGTACAAGCACAAGCACAAGCACAATCAGATTTCTGCCATAGAGGCGATATAGTTGAACAACTAAGTCATGAAAAAGGTTGAACGTTTAGGGACACAAGATTTCAACCTTTACCAACACAAACTTTCAAGAATTTTGTAATCCATAGTTCTAAAAAGGATTTTTTATGCGTACAAACACAAGTCTCAGGGACCATCATGCAATGAGAGAGAAGCAAAGCAGATACTTGGACAGAGATAACCAGTTGAGGAAAAAAATGATAGAGAACATCTTTCCATCATCAAATACCTTCCTCCTCTTGTACTAGAGGCCATATGTGCTTGGTTAGATGTTTATTCATTTGAAACATATTGATAGACTCGACAGGGAACAGCGATCTCAATGATTCGTCGCATATGATTGTGCGTTTATCAGATGGATCTTGCAAATTGTTCTCCTTTATATAGCTCCAAAGCATTTTCACAACCTGGAAACCATTGATTCAGCACATCAAAAATATCACATCGAGGAGTTTTGTAATTTCCCAAGAACTAATTCATTCAGGTCAATTATGTACCTCTGTTCTAGCTAACTGAGGCGTTCCAGTAAAAGCCTGAAGTTCTGGCGAAAGACTGCAAACTTTGGTAAAGCCTCCTCCTTTTTTCTTTGGTTTCTCCTCAGACTTGGCTGGTCTAATTCGATAGAGCTGATTTAGTTTCTGGACCCAAAGGTGGCAAACCAGACAACAGCACAAGAACTTGAGAGAAAGAAACAACTAACTTTCTTTTCTTGCGTTTTCGTACACTTCGGTCTACCTCTTCCTCACTTTCTTCTTCATTATTCTCTCCTGCTTCTTCGTTTTGCTCCTTTTTCCCATCTCTTTCCCCTGATGTCTCATCTTCACTTTCCTCTTTCACATAGTTAGCACACCCTAAAAAGATAAACCATTCACAAGAATTATAAATACCATAAACCACCTAATCTAGCGAAACAAACAAACAAAAGGAAAGGTAATATCTTTTTTAGAGGCCATATATGCTTTATCTTTTTGTTTTTAACAAGGAAAATAATATCTTTAGAGGCCTCTAAAAAAAATAATATCCTTGTTACATACATACCATCTCCATTTAGAGGCCATATATGCTTCGCCAATGCCTTGTTCATTTGAAACATATTAATGGCTTTTACACGAAATAACGAATGGAGCGACTCGTCACATATAATATTCCGCCTATTCTTTGGATCTTGCAAATCGTGCTCCCGGATATATTCCCACATTTTCTTCACAACCTGATATATGCAAAATGCAACTAAACTTTAACTCCCCAAAATAATGAAGGAAAAAAAAGATACCTCTGTTCGAGCCAATTGAGATGTTCCTAAAAACTTCTCTAGTTGTGGAGAAAGCTGACATATTTTGTTAAACCCGCCTCGACGTTTCTTAGCCTTTACCGGTCTAACACACAAAAAAACACAACACAATCACAAATTTGGCATTTTTCATCTAAATCAATCACAAGAAACAGTAAACTAATCTTACAACTCTAGTCTAAACAATCATCAACCAGAAGAATGCACTAAATGCATAAGAAAATATTAAACGATAAACATTGATTCATCAATCACCATTAAAATATTACTTGTACAGCATATATATATCCCATATACAAGTATCTAAACAACAAATTTAATTGGAAAATGCTAAACATTGCCAGATGAAGTGAGAGTTTAGGGACATAAAGAGCCTAAATATCTCAATCCACAAATCCCATTTTTTCAAAAGAAAAATTATCTCATAACGAAAACGCTTAAAAATCTCATGTTTTTCAAAATCCACAAGAAAAGTCAGTATTTAAACAATAAAGCCAGTTCCAAAAAAAAAAAAAGAAGAGAAAATAATTACCGTTGAGTCTTGTCTTCATCGTTTTCACTTCCCTCTTCATCGTTTTCATCGCCATTACAGTTTTCTTCTTCATCTTCCTTGTGACTCCCGGGTTTGCTTTCAACCAAAGCATCGCTCTCGAGAAAAGCATCAATTTGTTCCCTGACGAAAGCCTTCTTATCGTTCAACTCGACGCCGAAATACGCCTCAAGCTGACGACGAACGCTCGCCGGAGTCGCTGTTTCAAGGTCGGAGCTACGGAGAATCTCACGGAGCCGGATCACGAGGTCCGAGTCAGAAACCATTTTTCCGGTTTCTTAGAAGAAGAAGAGAAGAAAATATTTTTTTTTCTTGCAAAACTGAAAAATATACAAGTGGCTTCCGTAAGGAGAAAAGGACGGAGAGGGTATTTATGGAATTTCAAAACTGCCCATCCAAACTAAACCGTTGTCGTTTTACCCCCTTTCGTTTTCCTTCATATTATTTGACCCCCAGAAACTATTAGTTTAGTATTGACGTTTGCATTTTATACTAACTTGTAAACTACTCATGGAATATAATAAAAATCGAATAACTATAACTATTTTTGTTTTCTTATCGAAATTTACGGACCTGCAAATTGCGTCTTCGTTGTCCTTTATGGTACTTGCAAAATAGTAAATATAATAGTATCAGTACGTACAAGAAGCATTTAAAGAGAGCCTAAAAGTTGCTATTAATTCACACCTAACAAGTTACCGTACAAGGAGAATAATATATTTTGCTAAATTGGTTTTTGAGAAACTCAAGATCTTTATTATCTGCACAAGGTGGAATCACACACATGACATGACATGGCAATATGACCTGATATGACATGAGCACTCAAAAAGTTTATAACTTTCTATCTCAAAACTATATCTTGTTTTCTTCTTCTTCTTCTTTTAATTCTCAATTCTGAAAACAATAATATACAAGTAAATGTCAAAGCTAGAGATCAATACTTCCTGAGGCTTCGATAATATTAACCGTGATTTCTGCGTTTATATTAATTAACATGAGAAAGAAAATTTAGAAAAACAAAGTACATTTTTTAAAATTAGAAACCTTTTGAATTTCATACATGGATCTTTTACAAACGCCAAACAAAAAGATTTATCAATTAACAACAAAAAAGGTTGCTAAAAATGTTGAAGGTTGTGGATTTATTTACAAAAAATACACTAAATGCAAACATAATCGCAACGTAAACAAATTATGTATGCTCAAATACAAATGTGAATCATTTCTCCTCATTGTTTGAACTCAAGATACATATACATACCCAAAGAACAGTGGTTGGTTTTCACGAGAAATGTGACATTTTTTCACATTAACATTGTCAATAAAACTAAAGAAGAGAATTCAGAACTAAACAATTCAATGGCCTAAAAGATATTAAACTCGTTTACTTCAACTTCTCTGAGATTGAAGAGAGAAAAAGAAGAAGAAAGCTCCTATCTATGCGCTCAGACACTAATCCGCGAGGTTCCAGATAATTCCCAAAACCAATCAAAGTCACCACTCGGCACATACAAAAAAAACATCAGCCTACAAAACAACCAACTTAAGAGATGTATGAATTGAGAAACTAAAGTCATTTTGTTTCTCATTTTGTATACCTTAGATGAACATTCTCATTTTGTTTCCAAGCTGTGATTCTGCAGAGAATTCCCTGATGTGTTTCTAGTCTTCTTATACCAAAAGAACATGGACCAAAGTGCTCTAACCAACACTCCATTTGCAAAATGTGGAACAAATAAACGCCCCCAATACGGATAGTACGGTCCAGGAAGTTTAATCAGAGTGAAGAACACCATCATAGCTATCAAATGCCACGGTACTTCCGCTTCCTGCAGAACAAAATCTTATTAAGAATAGCAGGATTCTGAAATTGTCACAACAATCTATAAGACTAGGAACATAAACAACTTAAATGCATAGATTGGAATCAATTAACGAGCTGGTTCAGATGTTTCTTTTCTACTACCGTAAGACGAGGAGAGATCTTCAAAGCGGTTCCTTGTAGAATGCCTCCAACAACCATACCGATGACTAATGGAAACGGGACTAAAGCAAGTTTCCTCTCATGTGCACAATAAGACATCTCACTGATGGAAGAAACCGCCAATATGGGAACGAACAAGAACTTAACGACTGATATAGTGAGATCAAGAACGAGCTGTATGAAGTTTTCGAAAGCTCTATTCCAAGGGAATTCCTTGATTGGCTGTGGAGAATTATTCCAAACATCTTTTGTTTTCCTCAGTAGATTATCAAAATTAAGCCTCTTTGGTTCCCCTGAATGTCCAGATTCCATATGAATCGCGCGACAGAGGAGTCTCTTTGATGCTTTAGCTTCATTTGCGCCCTTAAAATCTCTACTGTTCGGAGAGTAGCTCGACGGGAACTGCAAACAAAACACGGAAATCAACAACTCATGAACAAACTTGGGGGGTTTTTTGAAGAAAAAATATCAGAATTTCATCAGATAAGAACAGTCTAATCCATAATGTCCAAGAAGAGGCTATATACCTAACGGAAGATTCATAATTTACATGTTGAATGGATCAAACAAAATATGCTAACCTCTAATTCATTATTTTCGATGACGAAATCGATCCAATTTCATCTCGGCAAAAGCTATACCTAAGTGAAAATCTTCAACGGGATCTTTCAATAAATTGAAATCTTGTCTTTAATCAAAAGACCCACAGAAGAAATAATGAAAAGTAACAATTTTTTTTCTGGGTCGTAGGAGGAATTGAAGATTCGCTAGAAGAGAAGACATGTTTTTCGTTACCTGGGTCGGTAGAAGAGGAGAGTGAAGTCGCAGCGCCACTAAAGGTCGAGGCGAAGAAAGAAAGAGATGAGACATCGCCATGTTTATCTAAAATCTGTTGCTTATGATTTCTTTTTCTTCACAGAGAGTCCATTGAAGGAGAGCTTTTTTGAAGAGAGGATAAGAAAAAATTACAGAAACGAGGGTTCAAGCCTAATGGGAGAGAAAGAGATTTGTCGATGAAGCTGGGATCACCTGCGGCAAGCACCAGCGAAAGATCACGTGAGCTCTTCTGGGAGGTTAAACAGTAAACACAATTAAAAAGATGATTTTTTATTATTATTATCTGGATTTAGTTTAAAACTAGTTGAAAGCTCGCCTGCCTCGTAGGGGTTGGATGCTTTTATATATAAATTTTTGTTTATTTTGATGATTGTTTACCGAATATTAAAAAAAAATATATGGTAACCGGTGTTTTTAAAACCGGACCGGATCGGTGAAACTGGTTAAAAATCGGTAAAACCGGTGACTCGAATCAATGTAAAACCTGGTTTTCTAAAATTTAAAGCAAAATTAAGGTGTTAATCTTTAATTTAAATGAAAATTTATTGAATTGTGCTGCTTTTTTTTAAAAAAAAAAACTATTATTTTTCATGTTTATTTAATTATTTGAAAATTTCAAATTTTTTTATTTTTTTCCCTAATTCACATATATATATATATATATATAAAATCAAAATAAAATTAAAAATTAAAAATCCGATCTGACCGGTTGGACCAGTCCGACCAATGACTCAATAACATTGTCGAGTCGATATCCGGTCCGGTTTTAAAAACATTGATGGTAACTTTCATTTTAGAGCATCACTTTTATGAAATTTTATAAGTTATGATTTACTAGCATTCTAGCTGTTTATGCCTTATGGTAATCATCAATATTTGATATTTAATGGTGTCCTACGAATCGTTGTGTAACTTGTGATAGTATCATGTTTGACATTAGAGTTTTTTAACCTTTGTTGGTTTTTTTAGCCTCTTTGTGAATCTTTTGTTTTTTTTTTTACCATTTGATGAGTTTCTTTATGATTGTAATGCTTCGTTGTTAATCGGAAAGCAAAGCTGGACGAAAATAGTTTGTTTATTGTTGACAAAAAAAAAATGTTTATTAAAAAATTGGATGAAAATAGTTTGTGAACATCATATTAATGTTAATGCATTTTGAATGACATTTGTTTACCTTAGAGGTAAAAAATAATATTGGATGAAGCCAAATATTCTTGTTATATTAAGGGCAACAACGGATGATTTTTAGTTCACAAATAAAGACTCCAAGGTTCACGAACATACTCTCATTGACATCGTGACTACTGCTATTGAAACTTACTAAAAGGCTCGTTACTCTTCTTAGAGTTAATCTATAAAACTCAACTGTAACTTTTTCTTCTAGATAACTTTGTATAATGCTTTTAAGTATCTCCATATATATATGCAAAAGTTCGTGTCATGTACAATACAAATGCTGTAAAGTTAAAATCCCCATGCCACCTTTTGGAACTACGTACCTTTGTCTTTCTTCTACAATTTAATATTAGGGCCACCATTCCATATACCATTCACCTTGAGCTTTCGCGTGTTTGAATTGAATAACAAACGAATTCAATATCTTGATCAGATTTTAGTAGAATACACACTTATTCCACAAACTCATAGCTAGAGATCAGACATCCATACCGAAACCTGAAATCAAAACAATCATACTCACCGCTAAAGAAGATGATCTCATCAATACCTTTTTTAGGGTAAAATTTGGTACATTTTTTGTTTGATTAGAAAAAATGTGAAAAACTGATTTCACGATCGGTTTTTATTAGAAACCAAATTCAAATTGAATTGACCAAATTTTGGTTTGGTTCGGTTCGGCCAACTTGGTTCGGGTTTTACACCCAAGTCTATAAAGATAACAATATAAAATAATTACTAAAATTTTAAAAACAAAGTTTAGTTTCACAAGTCATTTCTAAAATCTAGTTTTTCTGAATGTCCCATTTTTGTTATTATCACATCACATATACGGACTAATGTATACATATTGGTTCGTTTTAAGTGAAGTCGACGGGAAGGTAACATAATATAAAAAGCATTTGTGGATAAATTATAGGGGATTTTCAAGAATAATAAATAAGTGGATAAAGTTCACAAATAATGTAAAAGAAAGAAGATATGCTCCAGCTCGTCAAGTGTCGGCATACAATAATATGATATTGTTACGTAATCGTATCTATTTTCATGCTTATTTTATTCACAAAATCATAGCCGTTTTTATACATCAAGTGGTTCTTTAATCATATTCCGAAACTGTGATTCGATCTATAGTACAGTGGCTATCTTAATAATAGACTACTATGGTACGCTAATTTTGGTGCTTTGCTTAAGGCTTTAATTAAGCATCTTTTTTTATAGCTTAAGGCTTTAATTAAGCATCTTTTAAAATATTTGTAGACGCATTTTTTTTTTTTGAAAAAGTAAATATCACATTTATGATACGTAGTTTTATGTTGTTTTACGTACATGAAACATATCTTCAGAAATCAAAATATTATTAAAAATTGGAAATAAATCAAAGATCAAATCTTTGTCCCACTGTTACTCCTCGTGTCCCACTGCTGTAATCTTTCGTCCTGATCCATCTAACCAAAGCTGCAGGATCGCAGCAATGCATATCTGTCTTCTTCATTTGCATAATATTAGTAACATCAATTTGGGTCTAAGATTTTTGGTCCAATCAGATTAATTAATTAGGATTCTTGGTAAGTACTTTTGTTCTCCCTGATTATGTTGTATTCTGAAATAACTTGTTATTACGTTTTCAGTAATAAACCGACCTTCTTTGCTCGTAGACGTAACCAATACATTGTAACTAATGTATTTCTCTTTGCATTTCTATTTAATTTTTGCACATCTGTATACTTAACAACATTAGTCTCTTAGTTGATTTCGAAGTTAAAATAACCAAGCACTGATTTATGTAATTTTAATATTTTAGAAAACAGTTGATTACGATATTATGGGCCTAAAGTCAGACACTCCAATCTATCAGGACTATAATATATTTTTATAATATCAGGGATATCAATAATTTTTAATTAGTTTTAAATGTCAATGATATCAATAAATTCCAAAGACTAGTATGCGCCATGGTTTTAAAATTTTCTGGTTATATAAAAAAAAAAAATCACTGATAAAAATATGTAGATTCGATTTGAATTACATACTTGTGATTTAAATGCTGAATTCTAGACTTCTGGTTTATATATGCTGGAACATAACCCTGAAGCAATAATAATAGCATATATATTGAGAAGAAAAAACGAACTTTAATTTTGTGTTTAAATTCAGATCCGGCATGACTTATTAGTTGTTTAGAAGTATCAACGTGATTTAATTGTTTGTTGGATGGATTTATTTATTTAATTAACAACCTTTGCTTCTATATACACCATATAGTATACTAAAATTATATACACTTATACACACATATACCCACATGCGTATACAATAAGGTTATACATATTACAATCTTGTATGTAAAGAAACGCCCCCTACGAATTATTGGCTCTTCGTATAAACCGAAGGCCAACGAAGCATCTTCCAAAGAAAAGAAGAAACAAAACTTGCTAATAATTGCTTGCAAGTTTAATGCCACGTGGTATTTTAGTCGATCAATTATAATAAGCCATTCAAATAAAATAATAATACGGATATTTGTATATATATGTCTGGTTTTTGCATGTAAGACTTGGCAAAGACGGGCAAGATATTTGGAGACGCGGAAAATAGAGAGAAGAAACCAAAAAGCGTATTTTTTAAAACAAAGTTACCGTTCTTAGTCTACAATGGTGACTCTAAAACTGGAGATTTGCATCGAGTTGGTGAAATTAACCGTAGATTTCGTCGCCGCCGTAGCGGAATCGATCGAAGTAGCTTTCCGTCACCGTCCTCCGCCGGTGATTCAATATTCAACGGTGATGAACGGTCGCCGGAGTAACTACTCCTCCGTTCCCATTCCTCTCGTGGGGTTCCTGTGATTAGCCTTTTTCTTATGGCATCAGTTTTTGTTGTTGTTCTTCTTGTTCTATCACTGTCTTCCCTCGATTTGCCACGTTGCGTATTGGAAGATCAAGATCAAGATGTGGTTTCTTCAAAAAAAAAAAAAAAGATCAAGATGTGGTTTGTGTATAAACCAAAAAGATCATGAAGAGTTTTTACATACCCTGTGAATATATAAAAGCTAAGACATTCCCGTTCGATCGTGTATTATTTATTTTGGTTTTTATGAGTATACTTTGTTTATTCATAAAATCTATAAAGAAAAATTGATGTTATATGTCAAGAACCTTGCGATCAGGTGATAAGGGGACGGGTTTGGAACGCCAATATGTTTCAGGTTCGATCCACCTGCTGCGTGAAACTACAATACATTGTTTCTGAACATCCATACGGATATGAATCTCTGCTTTCGGGTTTATTTGCATATATGTGGGATGCATCTCTCCTAGGAGATTAGTCTGGACCCCTCCATAAGTTTGGAATTTACGTATGAGGTATTAAAAAAAAAAAAAAAAAAATTGCTGTTATATTATTCGTTTTTACAGAACATGTGTTCACACTTTCAAGGTAGATCTGATTTTTGAAGAAGATAGGTCCTTTTTTTTTTTTTGTCAACCAAAGAAGATAGGTCCAAATATATTTGGGTCATAGTCGAATAATGATCATGTTGATATTTAGTGTCTTATCCTTGTTTTTTCGTTTTAAAAAAAAAATCTCTTATCCATGTTTGAGTTCTAGGATTAGTTTTTTTTTTTGTGGTCTCCACCAAGTAACGTGTCGGAAACTTTGTTTTCTGTTTTGGAATATTTGTCTTTTTTTGTTCTTGACGAATCATGGTCCATCTTTGATCAATCGTCGATGCACAGAAAAAAACGCAACCGATAAGTCTCATACGTTGCTTTTAGCCTAGGAACAGAGATTTGTGATGCTTTTGTTCCACTGTTGTTAATTATAATGCTAAAAAAAATTGAATTAAATGAAAAATATTATCAAAAAATACTGAGCATTTAAACACTAAAACTGGATACGAAATGTATAGTTAACGAGCTAGCTTGTGACAGCACTAAGAAATATTATTTAACAGTCTCAGAAATATAAAGATTGTAGAAATCAGTCATCAACATTTCAATTATGGTAAAAAAAAAAAAAAAAAACCAAAAAAATGAGGTTGTTTGACAACGTCAACGACCTGAATTAGTTATCGTTTAAAATCCAATTTAGCAACATTAATTTACTATTTTTATAATCTCGTAAAAAAAAAAACAAAAAAACTAATTAACCTTCTAAATATAGCAACCAAGTCTTAAAAAAACTTTTGAAATTTGGTTTTTCTCATTCTCTTATAATTACCTTTCTTTCATTCTTTAGACTTGTCTCTCAAGACTCCTCTATTAAGCAGCCTTGGGCCTTTCCCAAGGTTTCTCAACGGAAAAAAATGAATAAAAAAACAAAAATGGAGAGGCTCTTTGGCTGCTTCTTCTTCCTCCTCCTTATCTCCGTCGTTATCGCCACCATCGACGACGAAGCTTCGTTTCCAGAAAACGCCGATCTCACGAACGACTTAGAACAAAAATGCATTAATATCAACAAAGTCGATCCTAACCTCAAATTCGAAAACGACCGTCTAAGAAGAGCTTACATTGCTCTTCAAGCCTGGAAAAGAGCGATTTACTCCGACCCGTTTAAAACCACGGAAAATTGGGTCGGATCCGATGTGTGTTCATACAACGGAGTTTACTGTGCGGAAGCTCTAGATGATCCTAGCCTCAAGGTCGTTGCTGGTGTTGATCTTAACCATGCTGATATCGCTGGACATTTACCAGCGGAGCTAGGTCTTATTACCGATCTAGCTTTGTTTCACATCAATTCGAATCGATTTTGTGGGATTATCCCCAAAAGCTTATCGAAGCTGGCTTTGATGTACGAATTCGATGTCAGCAACAATCGATTCGTCGGTAAATTCCCAGAAGTTTCGCTCTCATGGCCGTCTTTGAAGTATCTCGATTTAAGATACAACGAATTCGAAGGAAGTTTGCCTTCTGAGATATTTGATAAAGATCTTGATGCGATCTTTTTGAATAATAACCGGTTTGAATCGGTTATTCCCGGTACGATTGGGAAATCGACTGCTTCGGTTGTGACATTCGCCAACAATAAATTCAGTGGTTGTATACCGAAATCGATTGGCCAGATGAAGAATCTCAATGAGGTTGTTTTCACTGGAAACAATTTAACCGGTTGTTTCCCGAACGAGATCGGTTCACTTAACAATGTGACGGTTTTTGATGCGAGCAATAACGGATTTGTCGGTAGTTTACCATCGAGCTTATCCGGTTTAGCTAGCGTCGAGCAGTTGGATTTGTCGAATAATAAGCTAACCGGGTTTGTTGTTGACACGTTTTGCAAATTGCCTAATTTAGACGGCTTCAAGTTTTCTTACAATTATTTCAGTGGAGAAGCTGAGAGTTGTGTTCCTGGGAAAAACAATGGAAAACAGTTTGAAGATACAAGTAATTGCTTGAAGAATAGACCGAACCAGAAATCGGTTAAGCAGTGTTTACCGGTAGTTAGTCGTCCCGTGGATTGTAGCAAGGACAAGTGTTCTGGCGGCAGCAACGGTGGATCTAAACCAACACCAAAGGCACCAGAAACTAACCTACCAAAACCAAAAGAACCGGTTATGCCAAAGCCTGATGAATCACCTAAACCGGAACCACAAAAACCATCAAAACCCGAGACACCAAAAACACCAAAACAACCTACACCCAAACCTAACCCACCAAAGCATGAATCTCCTAAACCGGAAGAACCTACAAACAAGCCTGAGCTACCAAAACCAGAGGAGACTCCTAAACCACAACCGCCTAAACCTGAAGATTCTCCTAAACCGGAACAACCAAAACCAGAAGAGTCACCTAAGCCGGAACACCCACAAAGACCCGAGTCTCCAAAACCTGTTTCACCACCAAAGGAAGCACAAGCACCGACACCGGAAGATCCATACGACGCATCTCCGGTTAAAAACCGTCGTCCTCCGCCACCACCCAAGACAGAGGAAACACGTGTACCACCACCGCAACCACCAATGCCTTCCCCACCACCATCGCCATCGGTTTACTCACCCCCGCCTCCGGTTTACTCGCCGCCGCCTCCAGTCTACTCGCCACCACCCCCTCCGGTTCATTCTCCTCCTCCACCACCACCTGTCCACTCTCCACCTCCACCAGTTGCTTCTCCTCCACCGCCATCACCACCACCACCGGTTCACTCTCCTCCACCACCACCGGTTTTCTCTCCACCACCACCCGTTCACTCTCCTCCACCGCCACCCGTTCACTCTCCTCCACCGCCACCTGTTTTCTCCCCACCACCACCATCACCAATATACTCACCGCCACCTCCAATCCACTCTCCACCACCACCACCACCGGTTTATTCTCCGCCTCCACCAGTTTTCTCACCACCACCAACACATGTAACAATTCAACCACCAATCCAAGCTCCAACACCAGTTCAAGCCCCAACCCAATCGCCAACTCCATCATCAGAATCATATCAATCACCAATTCAAGTTCCAACACCGGTTCAATCCCAAACCCAAGCACCAACTCCATCATCAGAATCATATCAATCACCAATTCAAGTTCCATCACCGGTTCAATCCCCAGCCCAAGCACCAACTCCATCATCAGAATCATACCAATCACCGGTTCAAGTTCCAACACCGGTTCAATCCCCAACCCAAGCACCAATTCCATCATCAGAATCAGATGAATCACCAACTCAAGCTCCAACACCAATTCTTGAACCGGTTCATGCCCCATCACCATCAAGCGAACCGGTCTCATCACCAAAACAATCCGAAGAAACTGAAGCGCCAGAACCATCACTCGCCACTCCTCCATCATCGTCGTTGCCTTCTCCATCCTCCGAGAAAACTGCACCACCGCCGAAAAACAACGACGGTGATGATGACAATGGTGATTTTGTCCTACCACCGCACATTGGATTCCAATATGCATCGCCTCCACCACCGATGTTCCCAGGCTACTAAAAACTAATCTAGTAGTGACAGTGTTACGAATTTTTAACATTTCTATCCATTTTTTTATGTTAATTCAATTGTAACCAAAAACAAACAAAAAAACCTTAAATCGAAAAGAAATTTTAAATGTCGGGTACATTTGATCATTGTATATTTTTTAATAGATTATTTTGTAGAAGAAAAGAATTTGCGACATGTAACACAATACCATCTTTTTGTTGTTGTAAAGTTCCCATTTTTCTTACCATTTCGTATGTATTATTAAGATGAATTCCTTGCAAATTTTTGTGTCCGAGAATTAAAATTTTGTCAACTTCTATCCAAAATCGACTATAGGTTAGTTTTAGTAAGTAAACTATTGTGAGTTTTTTTACTTTAAGTTGCATGCATGAGACAGATATGAGTGAGCTAAATAATTAAGATCAGTAAGAATCTTTGGGGGTGATTTATTGGGTCCACTGTTTACACTGCTTTTTTACTGGGCCTAATAATCCACTTTTTGCTCTAGAGGAAATAAAATATTTTGTAAGCGAATTCAATTAAAAAAAAAAATGATATGAGACGATAAAAGAAATAAAATAGTATTTCAAAAGGATACAAAAATATTAATTATATTACGAAAAAAGGAGAGAAAAATTAGGTCGAAAAAGAGGAGTTGGTGGGGGCGGTCTGCTTTTAATTAGTTAACGAGTCAACTCACCGATTCGACTTACAGAGTCAAGGAGAACATACACAGATTGACTCGCTCGAGCTTTTTTTAGGTCAAGTTGGGTTTTTTTTTTTGGGTTGGGTTACTGAGGTCAGGTTTTAAACTAGGCAGAGAGAGAGTTTAAGCCCTTTGACCAAAAGCAAAGCTTAAAATTGGTTTCAGATCTGAAAAGGTTTTTTTTGGTGAGGCTCAGTGTATATGTATCGGATTCTCCGGCGTCGTTTTATGATCTGATCCCTTCTTCGTTAATTCTGGTCCCTCTTTTTATCTCTCTATACTTCGTCACTGTTGATTTATCTGAATATGCCACGCCCTTTCTTCCACAACCTTATTCTCTCATCCACTATTCAACAAAAGCGTCTGGTAAATTGCTCTCTCCTTTCAAGGGTTTTCTCTTTCTGCATTTGATTTCTGACAAAATTGAGGAATCTGGTGTTGCGTTGCTCGATTCTCTTGGCAATTCTGTCGTTTCTGTATTGAGTTTTCGTTTAACCTCTGTGCTAAAAATCAAGTGAAAAAATGTGTTCTTTTGTTCTGGGTACTGAAAATTGAGTGAGAAAGTGTCATCTTTTGGCTTATGTTTTCAGAAATATTCGAATGAAACCTCGTGAATCTGGGATCTAAAGTCTGCGAGAGACTGTTTTTTATGTTCTTTGTTTGGGTTGGGTAGGAAATTGGGTTTGGAGAAATCTGCATCTAGTCTTGATTTATGTTTCTTTAACAGCGAAACGAGAGGTGTGTCAGCGAAATTCAGAAATGCGTTTGAAGCAATTTGACATCAGATACTGCTCAGGTTGTGTTTCTGTCAAATTTTCTAGAATATCAGGAGAAAAGGTTGAGATTTTAGGACTTTATGTTGACTTTGGTCTTAGTCTGTAACGCAGAATTGAAACCCTAAAACATGTATAGTGTAGACTTTGGCTAACTAGAGAAGAGAGAGAAAGAAAGACAATAAGTGGACTTCATAGATCTGGAAACTTGCGTCTTGACTATAAAGAGAGTTTAGCTTGAGACTAATAACTTGACTTGGATAATCTCTTTTCTCCAGCATTGTGTTTTATGGATGCTTGTTGATTCTAAGCTATAGTATGTTTGATATGTTGGGTTAGACTTTACGAGCCAAAAAACTGAAAAGGAACTTTTGGTATCTTTCTTCTGAATATTTCACTACTTGGTTCTTTCTTTCTTCCCCGGGACACGGTTCTTCCACAACTTATAGTTTCATTATATATTCCGGGTTATGATGCTTTAGATTTGCTGTTGCACTCACTGTACATGTTTGGCATGTAGGACTAAGAACAACAAAATCTGGTTTCAAGACGGTTGGCAGGAGTTTGTCGATCGTTAGTCCATTCGGTTTGGTTTCCTTTAGAATTGTCTACATTTTCAATATATCCGCTTATGAACATGGATTCCGCTCACGATGAGTTCAACAAACGCGCTCGGTTGTTTGAAGACCTTGAAAACAAAGACGCCAAGGTCATTTATCCATCGATCCCTGAATCAACTGCACCCCTGACTAAAAGGTCTGACGGTTCTACGACCACCCAAGGCTTGTTCGTTGAATCTAAAGCTGAAGAGACGCCGAAAGTACTTAAGAAGAGAGGAAGGAAGAAGAAGAATCCTAATCCTGGTAATTATCAGATCAGAGACAGACTCTTAATTCTTGACTTTTTTGTTCAGAGGAGAGTCAAAAGATCCATCGTTTTTGGTATGTGCAGACGAAATAAACTCGTCGACTCCGCTTGGAAATGATTCAGAGAACCGCTCAAAGTTCTACGAGAGTGCTTCTGCTAGAAAGAGAACTGTAACTGCTGAGGAAAGAGAGAGAGCCATCAATGCAGCCAAAACATTCGAACCAACCAATCCTTTCTTTAGAGTTGTTCTGCGACCATCATATCTATACAGAGGCTGCATAATGGTAAACTACTTCTCAGAAATTAATCTTTACCGTCTTAACCCGTTTCTTAAAGATTTTTTTTTTCTTTTTTTGGTTTTTCGACAGTACTTGCCTTCTGGGTTTGCTGAGAAGTATTTAAGTGGGATATCTGGTTTCATCAAGATCCAGCTTGGGGAGAAACAATGGCCAGTGAGGTGCCTTTACAAAGCAGGGAGAGCTAAGTTTAGCCAAGGATGGTATGAGTTCACACTCGAGAACAACATAGGCGAAGGAGATGTATGTGTGTTTGAGCTGCTCAGAACTCGGGATTTCGTTCTGAAAGTCACCGCCTTTCGCGTCAATCAGTACGTGTGACTAATATCGCTTTCATGAGCGATCTTGCAGGGAGCTTTCCAAAGTTAAAATTTCATGTAGGGTCTCTTAAACTATTTTATATCTCTTGCAATTCTTGGTGAATCAGTCTGGTTCTCTGGGTTTTTAGTAGTGTTTTGAGTGAAATTTCAGGTTCCTATGTTGATAAGTATTTGACTATTGAGTGGAAAACTCTTTGTTTGAGTAGTAGTTAGGGACAAAAGTAGAGTTGTAATTGCTTTGTCTTTATCAATTTGGTATCGAACTAGTGAGTAAATCAGGAGAATGATGTTGATGTGAATGTTGATTATGATGGGTTTAGGGTTTTGGATCCGAACCGCTGTTTCACCATTGGTTTGGTTGATAATAAAACTAATGAGATGTATTGAACAAGAATACTGGCTCATTTTACATGAACATTAGATTACGCAAAAGGATCAGTTAGCCAAGTTCTTAAGCTAAAGTTCTTGCCAGATTCAGACAGGACAAGCATTTCATCACATTAACTACACAAAGGGTCTTAAAAGTTCCAAATCTGCCTACAATAAGCTTGCAAGCCTGTTTAACGAGCTAGAAATCGAGAACTATCCAGTTGGTTTAACGAGCTTGTATTCTCGTTAACCGCAGAGATCTTTGATAAAAAAAAAACCAGGCTTTAAAACCTTCTCTTACTCCTCCTCAAGGCTCTCTTATCTTCTTCAACATCATCTTTTTAATCAATCTCTACAACATCATCTACAACAAAGAAGAACAACCAAAATCATCACATAAAAGACACAAAACCCACAAAATCCTTCTTAAGTCTTAAAAAGTTTTTTTTTACCAATCATTGTCGCATTCTCAGACTTAATGTTGACTCTTGGTTTCTTCTTCAACAATTCATCCAAATCAATCACTCCTTCACTTGAATCGTTACCACTACTTTCAAATCCAGTAAACCTTTCTTCTCCTTCATCATCCATAACTTCTATCACCTCCTCCTCCTCCTCCTCCTCATCATCATCACTCTCAATGACATTAACTTTGTCCAGTGGATATTCAATCTCAGAAGCAGAAACATCAAAGATCATAACACGGAAACTTGAGTTCCCTTTGTAATGAAAAAACAGAAAATGACCTTCACTTAAAGAATGAGCCTTTGCAAACTCACTCCATCCATTTTCGAACCAAACCTCATTACCGATTCGTTTAATCCCAATCGATCGCTTGAAACCCGCAGGAGTCTCAATACTCACAGTGTCAGAGAGTTTAGGACCTAATCTCACAAATCTAGCCGGAAGTTTCTGTGAAATCCACACATGCAAACAAGTTTCAACAACAAAAAACAAAATATTAAAGTGGATAACAGAGCAATACTCTTTTCTATCAAAAAAAAAAAAAATGTTTTTTTACCATCCTTTTTTCCTTGATTGTTGAGAGGAAAATAATCTTGCAGAATTTTTTCGCCGCCGGTTCTGGCTCAGGTTCTAGCCGGCGTTGAGATGCAGCCGACGTTACTCGAACCGATGATCTCCGAGTAGTATTCATATTACTCTATTTTTTTTTTTTTGACGACAAGAGGTTAGCTAAAGTGAGAAGGAAGATTAAAAGTGAAGAAGAAAAGGACTTTTTTTCTCTTGTCGTGTTGTATTGATTATTAATTGATTTAGACAAGTCACAGTAAATAACACATTGGAATGTTAACTCTTTCAGATTCCCAAGATTCCTTTATTTATTTTGTAATACATTTTTATTTTTCTCCACCAAAATCAAAAAGTATTATTAAAGTTGATAAAAAAAGGTTTTTACTGAAAAAAAAAGAGAGTAGAAAACGGCACTAACAAAAAAGAAGAGAAAACGGTACTAACTTCTGAAGACTATAAACTTGGTAAATAAACTATCAATTTGACCTCAGTATTTCAGTGTGTCATATAAGAAAGGATTATTTAAATAGATGATATAGTAGCATACATAATATGAAATGTGGAAAGAAAAAAACCATGTTACTTGCCATCCTATCGATTTGTGTATATTTTACAAACACATGTAACATCAGTCATTTTACATAGTGAATATTGAATCAACACAAATAGATAGAAAAAAATAGTGAATATTGAATCAACACAAATAGATAGAAAAAATCAACGTATACTCTGTATAAACTTATGACGTAAAGCATGTAAAATTTGTTTTGCCTGCCGTTGTCTATCTTTTGCTATCTTCTGCAACCAACTTTCTTTATGGTGGAAAAAAAATGTTTCATTATGGTGAATATTTTTTTTTTTTTGTTTCTATTACTACGAATTAGTGATATATAGATCAGTAAGGTATTGAAACTTAATAATCAAAACCGTTACTAAATTGTTGCTATATATGCAAATGTTTTTAGTTCACAAAGCACGTGAAAGGGTTCACTATTTTTAGTGCGTTACACTCTTCCCCCATCTTGTAAACATGTAAATTATGTAATTATTAGGGCTACAGGCTACTTATTAGTGTATTATATATCTACATAATACATCATATTAATTATTATATAGACAACAATATAAGTAAAAGAAAATCTATTGTTGATCGGAACTAGCCGGTACTTCCACCGTTACGGCTGCAGAACGATCACTTCCTTGCCGGCAAAGACGCTCATACTCCCACGATGACGACCTATTTTTAGGCAACACAACTTTGCCGGAAAACTTGAGGCACAAGGCACATGTAATGATCAATATAGCAGACAACATCCAACTAAACTGAAGATTCGCCAATGCTTTTGCCCTAATCTCAGCACCAGGGGACTCGCAAGCCACCGCACTACTATGAACGATACTTCTTCTATTATCAGATGTTGACGTGTTGTTTACACAACCTCTAGGAACATACCCTGGGACCCAAAGCGTGAAACCCATGTTCAAGAACCAGCATCCTTGAAACATAACGGAAACCGAGAGGACTAGAGCTGCGGAAAATGATTTAGGGAAAGAAGCAGAAGCTAGAGCCGAGATAAAAGAGACGAAAGCGATGAGCTGGAGAAGGAAATGGTAGTGACCTTCAAGACCTAAGTGATCAGTGGAGTGAAAATGAAGGAGGAAGAGTTCTTGTGCAAAGACAGAAGCGGAGAGGATTCCGATAAGACCGGAGAAGAGATCTGAGCAAAGGGTTAGCTCGCAGAAGAGAGCGAAACACGCGAAGATAATGAGGTGGAGGAACATGGAAGCGTGTTCTAGGTTGTCTGGCTTGAAAGAGGAGAAGTTGAAATTAGGGAAATCGAGGGTGAGGAGGATGATGGCGAAGAAGGAGAAGAAAAGGATCAAGATAAGCTCGAGATGTTTGAGTTTAAGGAAAGGGAACCAGAATTTTGCTGAGAAAGTTTCAGGGCCTTTAAGACAGTAAGATCTTATGGTGTTGAAGAGATGCCAAAGACCAAGAAGTGCAAGTGAGAGACCAGGCACAAAGTGTCCTAAGAACGTTCCCATTCTAATGTTTTTAGTTTATCTTGTTTGTTTTTTTCCGTTAGTTTTGGTGTTGAATGATGGTTTTTTGGGAAGAAGTGTTTATATATAGATGAGTAATCTTGTGCGGTTGCGTGAAGGAATATACCACCAAAATAAAAGCTAAGGAAAAAGAAGAAAAAAAGGTGGCTTGACCAATACGTAACACTTTAAGATTGTGGTGAAGAAATTAAAGAAAGTAAATTCGTTATCAAAAACTGTATTACAGAAACAGAGCAAAGCATTAGAAAAAACAGAGAGCAACGTAGAGTAATTTTTGTTCATTTAAAGGCTCTCTTTCCTTTTCTTATTTAATCTTTTGATTTTTCAAAAGAATATAAAAGATATAAACTTTAATATTTATAGATAGTGCTGCAAAAGGTTCGTGCATGCACTTAATTATTGGGACGAACTTTAGAGATGCAAAGTCCAGTGTGACTTCTTCGAATGCAGAATTAGAAAAAAATTAGATTCATCGTTCATCTCTTCTTAACTATGATTAGTTTATTAATTGTTTGGAAGCGGATTGTTTGAACTATGTTTAATTTAGCCCAGTTCAAAAATCATAAAAAAAAGTTATAGTCCCTGTGCAATATTTGAAAAATGGACCCTAATTACATGTAAAATTTTGTTGACATTTTATTTTGGACCCTTAAATACACCAATTTTTGTGTTAGTTTAACAAAGTTCCGGTGCAAATGCACTCCTCGCACATAAGGAGATACGGCCCTGATTATTTATGCATGGCATTACGTTTGAAAATGTGATTTTTTTTTTTGTCATGTCTTTTAAACTTCATTATAAAAATAATCAATTTTTCGATCTAAGTTTCGAAATATCAAAAATGTTAAATATAAAATAATCTTGTATAAAGAAGGATTAAATCACTTGTCTAGAGAATTGCTGAAATCTTTGTATGATAATATATCACTGGAATTCAATATTCCTCTTTTGATGTAATACAAAAAGAAAAAAATAATGACTAAATTGACCTAACTTTTGATTTAGACCCAAAAAAAGGAGGATAGATTGGGGCCACTCTCCATCCACTCCAAGTGGAAACTAAAGAGTGTTTCCACTTAATTTGAAAATGGAAATTACGATGAATCCATTTACTTCCCAATTTAAATATACAACCAAAACTGCTTTTCTTTGTGATTTCCAGAAAATTTACCAAATGATATATCTAAAGCCAGATTAAAAATAATAATGAAATCTTTAGATCCTCAAATGTTGATAGATGGTTCTTGGAAGTTTTCAGATTTCTATTTCTGCTTTGGTTTGGTATTTTTTCAAAGAGATGGAGCGATATTGCTTGTGGGAGCTAAAGGCCAACGAATAAATTTATGTTTCTAAATTTCTACATTCGGAGTTGGAAGCTCTTCTACAAACCATGATTGTCAGATGTTTGAAACATATTGTGTAGGGTTAGTCTAATACTAAAAAACGGATGGCGTATCATAATTAGGTGTTAAATTAATTTATTTTTCGTAACATCTCCTAAATTAAAATTCATATTAACCCAAGGTTAGGTTGTTGCATGTTGATTGAAAAAGCCATGAATGCTTTTAATGAAAGCCGATCAATAATATTGCTGGTAATTACAAGATTAACACAAACTAGAGTACTAGACTGCGTTAGATTAGTATTGTAGATATATATGGGTCTAAGGAAAATAGAGCTCATGGGCTTCTCTTTACCAGGGCCCAATAAGCGTTACGAAAATTAAAAAACATCCGACCTGCCGGAATCGAACCAGCGACCTAAAGATTGTCTGCAAACACTACAGTCTTCCGCTCTACCAACTGAGCTAAGGTCGGTTTCGATTAATACTGCACTAAACCTATTTAAATAGTAATTATATTATCAGCCACACATTGTTACTTTATTAGTAATCAAAAGGGCGTTTCCTTTACACTTCTTGTGTGTGTATCTTTAAGTCTTTGATTTATATGATCTTGATAACGGTGGATATGCTCCCGTATAGAGTGATGAGAACCGAACTGACATCATCAATTATAGATTATGGGCATGGTTTTGTTTTTTTTTTCCTAAGAAATTGGGCATGGTTTATTCTTCAGAACAATCTAGACAAAAAAAAATCAGTGGAGCTTTAAGTACATTTTGGAACACATCATTAAATTTTTAACCCCCACGATGTTTATGAGTTGTAACCTACGCCATATCGACTAAGTATCATCATCTCTCATCCCGTTCAGTAAAGATTTGTAGTAAATTTCTTTATATAAGAAAATGTTGAAGTTCTAGTCCAATTTCTCCAAATTTACACAGTGGAAACTAAATTAATATCGGAGCTAAGGGTATCAATAAACCAAGGCGTAGACGTCTTATATTGGATATATGTGTCATGATTAGTGATATAACAAAATTTATCTAGTTCTAAAACTAAGGAATTAATGTTGTTTTATTTATCAAAGGTGGTGGCATAGTAGTTCAAGAGAGTTGGTTTTCTTGTGTTCCGGATTCAATTTTTTTTTAGTACGGAGGATTATTCTTTAAATCGAAATATTTAAAGGCTGACTCCGAGTACCGGGGAGACTATGAGTCGAAAACTCGGAACTCCCACGGTTATTAAAAAAAAAAAAGAAAAAAAAAAAGTTGTTTTATTTCATTCAAATATTTAGGATATTATATAGTTATTGATGATACTCTTTTTTTTTTTTGTGTCAACTTTATTGATGATACTCGTGTTATGATTTATGAACAAACAAAGGTAATATAGTGACGTTTGCTATATGCTAGTAAGATTTAAGTACTATATATTAAAAGAAAATATTATGGAGATTGAAGAGTTATCCATCAAAACTGTAGACGGTAAAAGTTTCACTTATAAATTTACGAATTATATGTCTATATGATATTATACAGAAATGCTTTTACAAAATAACAAACTAAATCAAATAATACAAGTGATTTGTAGGATGATCTCGTATCTAACCAAAAAAAGGGAATGATTTTTTGGACGAAAAGAAAATCCGCCATGAAAAAAAGACATTACTAGATAGTTTTTTTTTTTTTTTTAGACATACTAGCAGAGGCGGTCCAATTGATTTAGAGGCCTAAAGCAAATTAAGAAAATATGG
>OVAY01001383.1:0-30273 GCA_900406395.1 Kernera saxatilis | reverse complement strand
CGATTACACTGTTTACTGTAAAACGGTCGGAAAACCGTCGGTAATTTCCGATGGAATTTTTAGCGGTCGGAAATTCCGTCGGAAATACGTCTGTTTTCTTGTAGTGCGATTTAGCTATGAAAAAGAAACACAAAACAAAATTGAGATGTGAGTGTGAGTGAGTGAAACATAACCAAAAAACCAGATGTGACTATCTTCAAGAAATAAATTTTCACAAAAAAAANAAAAAAAAAAAAAAAAAAAAAAAAAAAATTTCACAAAAAAGGAAAGTTTAGAGAGTAAACCATATGAGAACTGAATTCCGTGGTAGATTGGATGTTGACGAGAAGCCATTTATCTTGAGAATACGAAGTAGCTTTTGCCTGAAGTAAAAAAAAAACATACATACATCGGTTTATTTAGTGTAAGAAAGCAGACAAGCAATTATTAGCCAAGCAAAAAGTTGTGTATAGAAAAAAACCTGTTCAAAAGAGCCATCGAACATGAGATGAAAAGGAGGACGGTACAATGAGGCCAAGCTTCCCTGAGGAGCTGATGCAGAGGCTGAAGCTGAGGCTGAGGAAGAAGAAGCACCCTCCTCATCAAGTTCCCAAATTCCAGGGGATTTTGGCTCTTCGTTTGCAATGTAAAAAAGCTGAATAGCTTCCTCAAGGTTCCAGTTTGTTGCCTGTTGATACAAAATTTCTTCTATATTAGTAAATTAATCATCAATGGTTTTAGATAGTTTCTAAATCACACTTTGATTATTTATTTTTCTTCTTTGGCGAATGAAAACCATCAATGGTTTATACGACTTGTAGAAACATTCGTATCAATAACAAAAGTACAAAACTATCAACATTCTTAATCATTCTGGAACAAACTAAATATTCCACACAGAAATTACAAAACAGTAGTTACCTAAATAAGTCATATGAAGAAAGAATTAAAAAACGCTAAGTCAATCTCACCACATAAACCCTCGATCACAAGGGACTAAATTATCTAGGGTTAAATCCCAATCTAGGGTTTCAATTCGAATACACAAACTGTCGAGAGTCCTCAACAAATTGTTTCGAAGCTGAAATAAATCAGAAACTCAATCAATGTTAATCTAACAATTCACAATTCACAATTCACAAACAAACCTACCTGTAACAACTGTCGGGCAGTTTTGGAGGTCTGTTCGATGGCGATTTCAAGGAAAGAAGAGACTAATCTCTGTTGGTCACCGGAAGACAACATTGATGAGAAACCCTCGAATCTCTGAGAAAACGAAAATTTTAGCAAATCGAATCGGACTTGCCCAGACATACGATGAAATTTGATGGAAAATATATATTAAAATCTCCGATTTTTCCAACCAGCTAAAAGACAATTAATATTCCCTCACAGAAAATTTTTATTTGTTAATCCATTCTTTGTTATCTAATTGACCTTGTCACCTTGAAGTAAAGGAAATCCACCTCTAAAAATAAGGAAATCGACTTAAAATTATTGTTTTGAATCTTCCGCGACAAGTTAAATTTGNATTTTTCCCATTTAAAAAAAAAAAAAAAAAAAAAAAAAAACTGATTCCCAATTCTCCGCAAAATCCAAGCTTCAAATCCTTAATTCCTAAATCTCATAAAATCCATGTTAATATAAGATTTGGTCTCGATATTTCTTCGAACATCTTTCAGGCCTAAAATGTATGTGATCTGGATTTGGGTGATCAAGTCAGAAACTAGCATTAAAACATCTTAAATCAAGGTATCTAAGAAAATCTAGGCCTAAACATCACAAATCATGCATCAAACCATCCTACCAAAACAGATCACTACTCACTCATGGTTAAACATAAAACAAAAGAAAAATGAGTAAACAAAGACGTATTAAGAGAAAAAGATTAGTCTAAAATTGTATTCATAGCAAAGGGGGATCGAACCCAAAAATACAAAGGGGAAGGGCTCATACTTGGCCAAGAAGCTTGGTCTAGGAACCGGGCACATGGGCAAATTGCTCGGATCCCACGTATGCGTGCTCAGTCTGGGAACTCAGTTCATGGACTAAGCACATGAGCATCCAGATGATTTGAGAGTTGTTGTGATGCTCGGTTTAGGAACCAAGCAAACTTCTTCCTCGTTTCAAGTTTTGTTATTCTTCTATCTTTCCCCTTGTTCAATCACCAACTAAGACTTTTTGACAATAAGTAGATTATCTAATCAAGACAATTTAGATTGGTGAGTTTACATCCCAATTTTTTATTACTTGTTGTATGTAGATTGAGATAAAGTTGAACATCCAGAAGCTTATGTTCACACTCTAAATTGTCTCGCTGAATCATATATAAAGCAAATCCAAGGAATTGTAAGAATGATTATGGTGAAATCTAATCTCTATGTTTTGGCCCGAGATAAGAAATATTTCTCTCATGTAACAGAGTTATGTTTAGAGAACAAATATTTTCCATTGGGAACCTTATCGGTGTGCGGTATATATTCCCACACCTTAGAAAACTCGCCCTGGGCAAATTAACCGGACCCGACCAACCCGAAAACAAAGGTTCGGTACGGTTTCGGTTATGCAATTTTACCCGAACGGTTCCTAAATAATTGTTATATGGTTTTCGGTTTGGTTCGGGTAGAAACTGAAACCCGAACGGTTACCCAAATAACTCGAACCAAATGATATACACATACATTATACTACACATACACTGCACATATACACATCAAGAACTGAATTTTTGGGTAGAAACCGAAATCCGGCCCAATTTTTTTGGATTATTCAGATTTTTGGATAAATCTGGTTCGAAAAGCGAACCAGAACCAAACCGAACTGAAATGTGATTCATTTCATATCGGGTTTTATATTTAAGGAACCGACCCCCTAAAAATCTCGTGAAACTCATAATGCCGAAGAGCAAGCTCGAGAAGCTGTGGGAAGGAGCAAGGGTAAGTTTATACCTTTTTAGTATAATTGTAATATTATTAGGAATTGGCGAGACTATATATCATTAACTAGATTAAGACCCGCATGATACACAAGTTTTTAATAATAATTGAATTTATATATAATTAAAAAATAAATAAATACCCGTCATGCTGTTTTTAATAATAATTATATTTATATATAATTAAAAAATAAGTAAATACCCGTTACTAGTAACCGGTTGGACTTTATGAATATGAACATTTTCGATCTAACTGATTTAGAGTTAAATAGATTTGATTGACCTTTCAAACTCTCAACTCATTTTTTTTTTAATTTGATATCAATAAATAAGAAAATAAAAATATAGAAACACACAATTGAATTTGGAGTCTCTAAATTTCATATATAACGATATACATAACATATTTGGGAAATATTTCTCAATTACAACACATCATTACGACCATCCGAAAGTTGAGCGTACCTACTCCACTTGCAGGGGCTGATGTTGTATTGTGGAGACAAGACCAAACCCAGTTCCGTGACTTCGTCTCAGCCTCGAAAACATGGGAACAGCTTCATACGCGTCGGGATACGCTTGCATGGAGCAAAGTCGTATGGTTCCCTCAAGGAGTCCCTCGATTTGCATTCATCTCTTGGCTAGCCATAAAGAACATACTTTCAACGGGTGCTCGGTCTTGGAGATGGGGGTGTGTCCAAGCTTGCCTTTTTTGCGGAGAACCAGATGAGACACGAGACTACTTGTTCTTCGCTTGTCCTTATACTTATACTGTTTAGTGCGATATTGTGGGGGGATCTCTTGGGCAGAAATCCGGATCCAGATTGGGAAGCAACACTCCAGGAACTTTCCAATCGACAATTCGGTTTTCTCCCTTTCCTCCTCCTCCGTCTTGCATTTCAGGCTACTATATACCACCTTTGGCGGGAACACAACATACGTCGGCACAACCACGAGTATCGATCAGAGGCTACTTTAATCCAGGTTATATAAAAGGCAATCCGTAACAGAGTGGTCTCGCTGCAATATCAAGATAAACCTCGACTTCGGCTTCTCCTACAACGGTGGCTCCAAGCTCGTGGTGTATATCTTAAGCAACTCTACCTATTATTTGTTTACACGTTCAGTTTGGTTCTCTTTTTTCGTTTCATCTTCTTTTCCATTTTGTACATAAACATTTTGGTTGATGAATAAATTTAACATTTCAACAAAAAAAAAATATTTCTTAAAAATGTCACATGCCATATGTTATTTATGCCTTTTTATTTTACAAATTTGGTTATAATTTTTTTTTTCTTTTGTTTTAAACATTTTTCCCCCACACGTTGCTATTTTTTTTTTTTTGTTTTTACAAATTTAGTCCATTTACTTTTTACATAAATAACATATTACATATATAATTTTCTTTTTTTTTATCTTTGATTTTTTTTACTCTATTGCTATTATTTATTTTTTTTATTTTTTTGATAGTTTATTTATTTCTTTGAACAATATGTTGATACAATACTATTTTACTTATTTTTTTTACCAATTATGTTAATACTATATTTTTTTACTTTACATTTTTTATTTTAATATATTTATTATATTGACGTGTGTCACAATCTAAATTAACAGTGACACATGTTGCGATATGGTGATATAAAAATTTGCCTACTGACTCGCTCACGTTAAATACGTTCAGCTTTATATAACAAGTTAACTTCTACTTTGCTCGCTATGTTTACTTTTTGGGTTTAGCCACTCACATGTCTCAAGGATATGGATTTGGAGGGATCTGAAAACTTGAGAGAAATTCTATGGCCACCAATCTTGAGACACTTAATCTTAGGGACTTCTCGAGTCTGGTGGAGTTTTGATTTCCTCTATACGGTATCTGAATAAATTGAGGAAATTAGATATGGCAAGATGCACAAAGCTGGAGATACTTCCAACCGGAATCAACCTTGAATCTCTTAAGTACTTTGATCTCAGTGGGTGCTCACGGTTGAGGAGTTTTCCTGATATTTCAAGAAACATCTCAATGCTCCATCTAAACCAAACCGGGATCGACGAAGTTCCTTGGTGGATAGAGAACTTCACTAGTCTCGAATTCCTATTTATGGGTCTATGTTTAAAAAAAAAATTAATGCAAATATAAAGGCAAACAAACAATCCAGGCCAATATCCATAAATATCTGTGTTCACTTTGTTTATTTTTTTATCTCCCAAGATAACCCATAGACAATAATAAAAGACATCTCCAAGATAATTTCCCAAAAGGTTCAAAAAGCTCAAAAAGATGTTCTTGAGAACAATGGCGTCTGCTTCACCGCCACCACCGTCAAAATCCCTAACATCACAACAACCGTCGTCGTCGCCGTCTCAGCTTCCCCTCCGTACTATGCCGGGATCGTACGGTTGGCCATTGGTGGGACCGTTATCGGACCGTTTAGATTACTTCTGGTTGCAAGGACCGGAGAAGTTTTTCAAGACAAGGGCAGAGAAGTACAAGAGCACCGTGTTCTGTACAAATATTCCTCCGGCGTTTCCTTTCTTCGGCGACGTTAACCCTAACATCGTCGCCGTCCTTGACGTCAAATCTTTTAGTGTGAAGAAAGTTTGACGATAAGAAATATAAAAGATTTGGAATGTTTATTTATTTGTTTGACTCGTATGCATATTCACAATCAATTTGTGTGTATCAATTATTAATGGTTACAAATATATTAGCTCTTTCCATTGTACGTCTTTCTTCTCTCATGTTTAGGGAAATCCTCTATATATGAAGAGAGAGAGAGAAAAAATAATGCAAAAAATATGATGTGTCAATTCAGTCAATTAAAGGATATGTCATTAAATTTAGGGTGTATTTGTTATTAGGGTAGTTTTTTAAAAGTAATTGGAGGATAGGATAGTTTTTGATAAATAATTTGCAAAATGGGTAGTTTGTGAGATAGAAGTGTTTGTGAGAGGGAAATAAGATAAAATAAGGCAAAAATACAGAATGACCTTTCATTTGGTTTGTGGTGAAATAGTAACAGTGAGTCCCATCTCATTTATTATCTACGATGCAGTATACAAGTATTGGGTGTACAACCACCGGCGTAGTGTACAAGTAAAAATGTTTTACTGTCATATTTTGTACACCAATTGTATCATATACCACCTTATACAACATCGTTGTCCATCGTTGTTACATATCTAAATCCGTAGTGTACAAATACTAGTGTTTTACCGTCATATTTCGTACACCACCATATTAATATTATGTGGTGCGTACACCATCATATTTTTTACATCTTATTTATGGCATTGTGTACAAGCACTGGTGTACCACCACATTATACAGTGCTTACAAGATTGTTCATCTTTATTGTCTACTAGACAGTGTACAAGCACCGGTGTGGTGTACATGATGACGTGATGTGCAACCACTAATATTTTTTCGTCATATCTCGTACACCACATTTTACATCATTATCGTACACCATATTTTACATCATTATCGTACATTACATTTCACTATATCGTTGTACACTACTACTAAATATCCGAAAATATAGCAAAATAGATTTCTTTAGATTCGCATTAAAATTTGAAAGATTAATATGCAATTGTAGTAATTTTTTTATTAATAATTTTGAACTAAATCAAACAACAAAAATAGAGGAAAGAAAAAAACTAAAACTAAAACTCTCTCTCTCACTTCCTTCCCACTCACACTGGTTTGGTCTTAAATAGGAAATGGTATAATGGTCTTTTCGTTTTTCAGCTCCTCTAATACAGACTTGTTAGACAAAAAGATAAACTATTCAAATCCCAAATTATTTCTACAAACTATCCATTCTCCAAATTAAACTTTTTAAAACTACTCATTCCACCAATAAACTCTTAAATTTATCTAATCAGAAATCTACACTAATTAAAAAGCTATCGGCCATATTTTTCATTCAAACTAAACAAGTTCAATATTCACTATTTAAAACTAAAGTTTAAACAGATGATAGCCAATTTTTCACATAGTTATTTTCGATCCATTACATCAAATAAATACATTAAAATTAAATAACCTAAAATATATAAATACACGAATCGAATACTAAAATTTCATGGTAAAATGAATTATAAATACGTCAATTGTAACACTAGGTTAATATACATATGCGAGTCCCTACCTATGTCATGTTAACCGATTTCGTTTCAAGAAATAGATTCACATTTTAAACTGAAAAAAAAACTAATGGCCATGATACATGATACCCAACTAACCAAACCAAAAATTGGATTTATCATTTTTGTTAAATCAGAATTAATAATTTTCATTAAATGTATTAATTATTTAACAAAAACATCACGCTGTTACCAAATTCTAAAAAATACAATAACTATATACAATAGATTAGGAATATACTTTGAATAAATGTAAAAATCCCCTAGTAATAAAATATTTTTGTTACCAAATTATAAAAATTACAATAACTATATCATTAATTGCACCGAGATTTTAGAACAAAAAAATTACCGCTTGGTTTCAACGTTTCTCGCGAATGCAGTGTCACATTTTTTGCTTGTCACGTCATCATTTCTCTTGCCATGTCACATTTTTTTTTGAAACAAATTGAAACATTTGGCGAAATTCACTTCTCAAATAATAACCAGGGGATTGACCTTGAATAAAAGGAAATCCACCTCTAACAAAAAAAGGAAATCGACTTAAAATTATTGTATTGAATCCTCCGCGACAAGTAAAATTTGATATTTACCATATATCTTCATTTTTAGTTTAAAAAAAAAAAAAAACCCTAATTCCCAATTCTCCGTCACGAACAAAATCCAGGCTTCAAATCTTTAAATTTGGTCTAGACATTTCTTCGAATATCTTTTGAGAGTGATCAAGATTTGAGTGGTAAAGTCAAAAACTAAAATTAAACACATCTTAAATCATTTTATTTGTAAATGGTGCATGTTTAGTTGAAACCAGCGTAATTCTTCGTTACGCTAGAATTTATTCGATCAACCATTTGAACCCATAATCTTTCCTTTGTGGCTGCAGCTGGATGATGGAAGCATTGGTGTGAAGCTGAGACATGTGTAAGGAAGTGTTAAGGAGTTTAACAAACAATCTTTCTTATATAAATAAGGAATCTCATCTGTTTAGAGATTCATACCACTGTATATTTGGTTCTCTGAAGAACAATGTGTCGATTTGGTTAAGAAACACAAATTACGTCTTCTTTTTTTAACAGAGACAAGCAAAACTCTAAATGTGTATCTTTCTTGGAACACAAGCTAAACCTCTTTTGATATCAACCCAACACTTTTCGTAGCGCATCCACCAGCTCTTCTCTTCTTGAAGGCTCCACCTGCATCACACATCATATTCAATTAGGCCTCAAGAAACTCATGTCTCTCGCGCGTTTCATTTCATACCTTGTTTAGAAGATTAGCAAGTCCCTGAGGTAGAGCCTGCAGATCCGACGAATTCCTAATCTCTTCAAGTTGATTCAGCAGTTTCTGCGCTCTCAACTCGCTCAGCTTCAGATCGTAGTTTCTAACATTGTCCTTCCATGTAAAGAACACTTGGTCGTCTGTCCAAGCTTCTTCTTCTTTCCCCTTTGCAATATCGGATTTGGAGAACCAATCCTGAATCAAACCCATTGCAGATTTATATGATAGGTTGTCTCCAAACGCCTCTCTCACTTTTTTCACAAGAGAGCTCTCAGCGATTCTGCGATTGAGCTTTTTGTAGAAGAAGGACCGCGAGCCGCTCCATTCCACAACACTTTTGATCACTCCTTTTGCAGCCATTCTCATGGAAGTATCATGAAGTTCCGCAAATTTGGTGGCGATTTGGATATAAACTGGTAAAAGCTGCTTCTCCCGGGCTTTAATCTGTTGCTGAAGAAGCTCGGCCTTTGTGTAAGCCTCGCTTTGCTTGGCATCTTGGAGCTTTGCTTTGAGACTGATTAGCTTCTGGTCCAACCTTCCCATGCACTTTAACATCTCTTTTGTTCTAAATTTTATCTCTATCATCCCTTCAGGCTCGAGCACATTTCCACGAGCGGTTTCATCAGCATACATTTCAACATAATCCGAATTTATCTGGCTATCAACAACCACCCACGCTCCACCTCGCAGCTCTCCCATCATTGGGATGTACACAGAAACAGGCTGCCGATATATTCTCAAATTTTCTACTATAGTTGAACCTGCCTGAAGTATTCCTTCGAAAAGATCTCTCTGCCCACCTGAAAACCCTCTCCAGTTTGCTAGGATAAACAATGGAAGCCCTTCCCGGTTGAAATCCATGAGCGCTTGAGCTGTTTTGGCTGCTGAATCCGGAAACCAGACTTGCCCTGCTTGTGGAACCACTCTCTCATGAGAGTCGAGCTGTCCTGGATCCGCCGGGATGATCTGCATTACAGTTTGTGTCTCGACAGCAACCACTCCAACAGGTATTCCCCCAAGCTTAGCTCTACCAGTCACTACCGTCTTTGCCCAGCCTTCAAGAGTCTCAACAAAGCTATTTCTATCAAAGATACCACCAAGCCATTTACCAGTATGGTCTTTAATCCCAGCTATAGCAGCTCGTGGGTCGCAGGAGATCTCTGGGACGTACTCCACAGTTCTCTCTGGTGGATCTGAAGGAGCAAGAACAGGAAGAGGACCACCAACGTAAGCAGGAATGTAGCTCAGCCAGTTTAGAATCGCGGATACGCCTTCAAGATCATCTGAGACTGTAAGATGAACAACACCATTTGTGCCCATGATTTTTGGGCCACCAAGTTGCATGTGAGAGCTATAGACCTCACGCCCAAGCAACTTGTTGAGCGTAGAAAAGCCGGTCAAGATGATCGGCTGGTCTAGTCTCTGTATGCACCTCATGCCCAGGCGGGCAAGGTAAGCACCAATTCCGACTGTTCTTCCACTAACAAAGGTAAGAGTAAAAGTTTCGTTGTAAGCCCTTGAGTAAGCACCAGCTATTGCCCCACTTCCTGTTAAGTTCTCAACTCCAATACCGTCTTCTTTACCAACGATCGTATCAATCACCCATCTTGTTTCCCCACAAGGGAGCTTCATTTCGTGCGCAATGACAGATGATCCAATCCTTGCATGGTCTTCAGGGCTTAGGTATATATACTGAAAACCATTCTCGGGGGAAACTTCGTCCGACCACCCAACTTTAAAGCAGGCTTTAATTTCTTCAGCTAAACCGAGTCGGGCACCAGAATTTGCTGCCAAGTAAATCAAGGGAAGCTTCTTGGTACAAGCGAGTTCAGTCACAGCACGGAAAAATGCATCCTCTCTAGGACCAAAAGAACCAGCTTTGAATGTGACATCATTGGCGACAATGACAAGTTTCCGTCCCATAGGAAACTCAGGAGTCGACATCTCTAAGAACCAGGCCACCATTCCAAAGTCGTTGAGACCAGGTGGTCGTTCAACCGGAATAAGAGATGTACCCGAAGAACCTTCTGTCTCGGAGAATATAAGCTCTTTGATATTTATGAGAGTATTTTTGCATGGTTTATTAACTCCCGAGTGCTGTGATGCCCACAGATGCTCCAATGCTGTCTCAAATGCCTTAAGAGACAAGAAATAACATAAGGTGGGTCGGAAGCAGCCAAAAGAGTAAATCTATGTGTGAAACTTCTGAATTCAGTTACTAACCAAGGGGAAGTCATAGCAATAAGTAGTGTTACTCCTCCTTGCGGCTAGCCGTTTCTTGTCCAGTTTATTCAGTGGTTTATACTGACTGTTGATTGGGGTTCCATGCAAAGGTCCCTTCTTAGTTATTGAGTGGTAGATTAAACTGTTTCTCTCAGTAGCTTCCACTTCTCGGTATATCTGAAACATAGAATCACAGAGGGTCAAGTTTTGGAGATGTATTACTCTCTGTGTTGTTTGCACAAAAAAAAAAATTTGTAAGCTGAATTTACATGGACAGTGCATGTACGGCCTGTCACGTTTGCAACCACGACCCTCCACGCGCCATTTGCCAGTCCCGAGGACACTAACCACAGTCGCACTTCCCACTCGCAAACACCCAATCTATGCATTCTCACTCCAACAGATCTATGTATCTCTCGTGTTGCTTCTTCTAAGATCATCTCAACAGTAGTTTCTTCATCCTCCGAATTCACTTCAATTCTCCTGTGAGAAACATATTGAACATTGTTACTATAAAGTTCTAACACATTGCAAATGATAACTTGTAAAAGACAGAGCCATAGCAACCTGGGGTTAGGCACAAGATCATCTATCTGCTGCTCACGTAGCATGCATAAGAACATATGTGTGTGGTCTGGTTTCAAGGCAGCATTATGTGCATTCAGTTCCAGTTCCTCCATAGCATTCATCAAAGACCTCAGAATGCATTTCGAAGTAGACGCCATGGAGAGCAGTGTTTGGCTAGGTTGGTAGTCCTGCCCTTGCTGCAACATAAACCCATCGTTCATTGTAGCTTGTCGAACGAGAGATCTAAGGAACATCCTTTTGATTGGCACTGGCTTGTCTGTAACAGTATACATATGCCATTGACGGTCTCGTGAAGGCGTATACTGTATATTTGAGTATCCTCTCAGCTTATCCTGCAACAGACAAACAATAAACAATCATTAAAATAAATGCGAGATGCTGTAAAACAAGAATTTACATTTCATTAGCATGGTCATACCAACTCAAGGTATATGGACAGAGGAAATTCAAGATGTCGCAGCAACGGCTCTTCTGCATAATACTGTTTCTCCATCGACCAATGGAAAGAATGTCTCATGGGTGTCCGTCCTTCATCTTGCTGAATTATACAGCTTATCACACCGACACCTGCAGAACAGAGGCTTGAACTCACTTCTTCCTCTTTAAGAATTTTGGCCAGCATGTTTACTCTTTCTTGAGCTTGGTCCTCGTCCCCACTTATACAAACAAACCAGAAATGATAACATATTAGCTGGACACTATAACACCTAAGCTAGCTTAAACGTCAGGCTGTGTCAAGTACCTGTCCTGAAGCAGAGTCATCTGATTGTTGATTCCCACAATAGCAATGTGCATCATATTCATATTGCCAGATAAAGGAGCTCCAGAAGATTCATTGTCGTTGTGGTTTGTTTCTTTCAATGCTGCACTTATTATACTCGGCAGAAACTGCAGCGATTTGATTATAACCATAGCCCCCCATTTTCTCTTACGACGCTTCTCAACCAATCCTTTTTCAGATGTTTCGAGCTCATCTGAGCCAATGTTTCTTCTTTCCATATGCTCCTCTAGGAACTCCCAGGAAGCAATAAGACCAGACCGGTGCCACTGCATCCTCACGCTTTCTTTAACGACGTAGGGCTAATGACATGAGTCAAGTTAAAATGAAGTCAAAATTTTCTGTGTCTAATCAATCGCAGACCAAAAGAATTTTGAATAAGGGTGCGAAAGAATGAACTCTTACCTGGTATAATCTGAGAATATAAGTCTCAACAACCCGTCTTTGAAGCGTGCGATCGCTGTGGTCAAATAATCCCACGAGAGCATCTTCAACAGCTAAAGATGCGCTCACAAGATCTTCCATCCTTTCATTAATGGCACTCTTCCTCTTGGGAGTATCCATATTTTTTCCATCCTCTGTAAACATTTCTAACTCTGAAAGGCTTTTAGCAATGTTTGAACGAAGTTCACTTAGTTTGGTCTGTTCTAGCAATTGACTCGCCTTGAGCGCCAACTACATGCACATATTAATCATCTATCATCAGCTGGCGAATGTCAACAAAAATATCATAAAAAGGAACCAAACGCACCTCAGAGTAATTAGTATGGTTAAGTGTTGAGAATCGGATAAGTTTATCTCTGTATCCAGCAGGATTAGGGTAAACAAGCTGCTCCATGAGTCGAAGAACAAGTTTGTTTTTGTTTTTTATGCCCTGAAAAGAAAAATAGATGAGCATACCAGTTCAATAACATAGTGATGAAGACGAGAGAAACCTGGTGAAGGATAATCACAAACCTGGTGTGAGAGCACAACATCGACAATCTTTAATAGATCTTTCTTGTATTGCTGACGCATGCGTTCTACAACATCAGCCTTTTCAAGAAAACAAAATGCTTATTAAGACTCCTCCCACATAACTGGTAACCACAAAGCCGCTTGATAACAATTGAACCATATATTACCCGCGTGTTATCATTGAATAATTCTTCTACTGATAGATATTCTTCAAAGAGGGAATGAACAATAACACGGGCATGACTTTCTCTACCACCTTCATACGACTTCACAAGGCTCATCAATGGTTCAATGAGCCGTTCAAGGGCACCTCTCTCTTTCTCAGGACAAGATGATAAATGAGCCTATTGCAAAAAGTGGACCAGAAAGAAGGCATTTCAGAGAGTAAAATACAGAACAGTAGGTCTCGAACAGAAGAAGCAGTAGGTAATCACCTCAAGAATGCCTTTTAAGAGTTTGGCAGGGAAATCTGTGGTCAAGGAGTTTTTGGAGATAATCTCAAATTCCCTATACTTTGATTCTAGCTGATAAAGAATTATAAAATAAAAGTGTTAAAAGACTTGAAACTTAAAACAAGAACCCAGGAAAGGAAAACGGATTGTGAATAGTTTACAAGTGTTTACCATGTTCCTGAGATCTTTAGGTAGTCGTGTCGCCAAAACTGCAAAGCACTCTTGCCACTGAAGAAATGGGAGTTCAGGGCTATCAAGACAATTAAGTAAGTCTTGAACAACCTGCAAGATATAAGCAATCTCAGATTCAAATAATCTAATAAAAAAGTTAAATCAAATAGGAAAAACAAATTGCGTTTACCTCATCTACTTTATTCTCATAACCAGCAAGAATCATGCGAGCAGCATTTAAAGTTGCAGCACATCTCTGATGAACTTTACCGGAAATTGCCGTTGGAAGCCCTAATCTTGGGAAACTTCCATGGAAGGGTTCGGCCTTTCTTACAGCAGAAGGATCATCAAGATCAAGCATGGCTATAAGTTCACCAGCCTATCAAGAAGATAATGGATTGGCTTAATCAATTTCTACATAACTATAGGAAACCACTTTTATTTAGCAACGGAGTGGTTCTTCACCTGCATGGCTTGTCCTTCAGACATATTGAAATGGATAACTCCTGACGCAGGTGAAAGAAGTGGCATGCACATCTTCATGACCTCAACTTCAGCATAGGGCGTATCAGCATCAATACTGCTGTTGTCTGAAACCAGATACCTCAGCAACTTGCACGGTGTCTCAGCCATCAACTTCGAAGGATCGTGATCATTCTGAATAAGCCAAAATTGACAGACAACTTAATGCTAGAATGACTTGAGAAAAATGTGAAGTAATATGGTAAAATCGGAAAACCATTCAGTTGAAACCTGTAGTAAACAAGTTCTTCCGTCAATGAGAAGACGGGTTCCTGCTGCTTCTTCCTCAGCGTATATCACATGGCTTTTACCATCCAACTGCAATGACAGTGAAAACAAAACAAGGAGGTGAGATTCTCAAAAAGCAGTTACTATGCCTGACGCATGTATGTCTCTGTTTTGTAATATGGAACAAAGGCAGAAAACTTGCCTGAATCAACAGACCTCCATCACGTAGAGTGTGTATTTCTGATACAACTTCTGAGTTGTTCATTCTTAGCCTGTAGGTTCCTGATCCACCCCGGACTACATCAATCTAGAAACAGTTATGTTCAGGTAAATGAGCCTCGGTAACAACACCTTCAGTGCAAAAATAAAAGGCAGAGGAGAAGAAGAAATGCAGAGAAGTAAAATTTTGACGCTATACACATACCGTATATTTACTTCCTTCAATATTCAGAGTCACTTGAGAATGCACAAGAGATATATGCTGCAAGTTAAGAGAGAAAAAAGTAAGCTACAAGATCATTACAAGAAAGACAAAAGAGAGCGCTGATATTGGAATACCTTTGGGGGAATTTGCCCCTTCTCAAGATAACCAACATAATCTGAAACCACAGCAGCACTGGTCGCTGATGCTTTCTGGACAAATAGAACATCTCGTCACATAAAAACTTTCTGGAAAAATAAAAAATTTTCAAGACAAATAGATCTCTGAGAAAGAGGGTCATACATAGAGAGCCCCGCCGACAACAGAGAGATACCATGGAGGCCTCTCTGCTCTGACCCGCATAGCAATTCTACTGTCCAACCAACCAGTGTGAATTTTGTTTTCCCGGTAATCAGAAGCCTGGTTAACAATTGAAATGATCTTGTCAAGGTACTGCAAACAAAGAGTGTAAGCGTTGTGTGTAGAAAGAAAGAAAGGTACATGTAAAAGGTCAATTGTGTAGTCAACGTTAGTCCTAATTTCTCCACGGATTTGAATTTCTTTTAGCCCAAGAACCATATTTGCTATCGCCAGGGCTCTGGATTCCCCAAATGCAAAAACATGTCCTAGATAGAAGGAAGTTTCAATTTGTGAACTCAAGAAAAGAACTGAGCCAAATGATATTTCATTTAACTTACCAAACTGGGAATCCGAGAACTCGTGGATGCCTCCACCAGACTGTAAAAATACCATAAAATTTAAAACATAGCGAAACACTTAATATAGCAAGAGCATCTATAGATATGTCTACCTTGACAGAGAAGTACGCCCACACATTTGGCTTGCTCTTAAAACTCAACTCCTGTTGCAAGTTCATACAAGTGTCACCCCCACACAGTTCTCAGTGAATAGACTTTTAATTTTGCATTCATATTACCTGTAGTTTACCGCTGGTGGGTTTGAACCCGTCATCAGGATCCTCGCTTGTCACGCGTACAGCCACACAATGACCTTTTGGCCTTATAGATTCAACTTGATCAAAATCAAAAGGGGAGGCTACGACAGATGTTTTCCTCCAAGAATCATAACCTCCACCATGTTCTATACCATAGAACCGTCTTATCTCTAACAAACCAAAGTGAAACAGACAGTACATTACATATGCATGTGGACTTAAAAAGGCTCTGGAAAAATACGGATGCAGGCCATACCAGGGATCTGCCAGAGAGGAATTCCCATCCCGACAGCAACTTGAGCAGCAGGAAGATTTATCTCGGCAATCCACTCAGTTACAGGGTGCTCAACCTGACCTCAAACATCAAGTCAACAAGTCTTCAACTTTCAACACCAAACCTTTTCAATAGAATCCAAAAACAAAACGAAACCAACCTGTAACCGAGGGTTAAGCTCTAAGAAGTAGTACTCGCCAGTGTCCATGCTGTAGAGATACTCAACAGTAGCAGCTCCAACATAGTTAACACTCTTAGCCAACCTTCTAGCTGCCTGCTCAAGTTCCTTCACGGTTCCTGGCGGAGCCACAGTGATTGGACCTTCCTCTATGATCTGTGATACAAACCCTAAAGTAAGAACTCATGCAATCATTTGCGTCTACCAAATAAGTAGAGTCAGATAATAAAAAAAAAATTGAAATTGGTGATGGGATTTGTGGATTGAATAGCGAGAATGAATCGATTGGGATGGAAAATGAGTTAGTAAGGAATGATTTCGCGGATTGGCAGAACTTAATCCTGCACAGAGCTTCATTGAAGGCGAAGCGGAATCTTGGTTTCATCAGGCGATGAATACAGAAACGCAGCAAACAATTACCCAAACTAGATATTGTCTCCGTCTCCTCCAATTACGAACACAAAGCCCAAAACGCGAGATTTTGAATTGAGAAATCAAAAAACGAACTGGCTTCGAAAATCCAGACGATTACCTGAGCTGGTTTGCGTCAGAGAATCTCGATTTTACGTTCTTACGGACGCAATTTCCGTCGATTACGAGTATATTTTTCGCGAAATTCGTTGTTCATCGTCTCAGTGCGTCCGCAACATTCCATCGCTAAATCTAGAAAGGAGATGACGAATAATCCCTTGATCATGCGTCCTTCAATATAGTCACTCACTTCTCTCTCAGACAAAATCAACACAGAGAAAACGGGAAAATCAAATTTTGGGGAAAAACATAAAAAAAATTGATCGTAGATAACCGATAGGATCTAAACCAAACCGAATCCAAATAACCGATCTAAAATTGTACCATACTTAATCCGGATTCATTCTTTGTATCCGAAGAAACAAAAAACCGAAACCATATCGAACCGAAAAAAAAAGAAACCGGATCTAAAACCAAAATTTCTTTGAAAATTATGAATGAATTTCACTAGAGCCCGAATCTAAACCAAACCATCCATTTTAATTTGGTTTACGGGAAGGTACACCAAAGATTTCAAACGATAGTCAATTGAATCGCAAAACACAACGGAACATTCACATGACTATACAGTTCATACATGATTCAAAAATCAAAGGTCATAAGGCCAAGTTAGTGGGACAATTAAAGGATTTGGTTGAAGAAGGGCTTGAAAGCTAAAGAATGCAAATTACAAGGAGAGGCAAGAACTGATTGCAAAAGAAGAAATCTNAAAAAAAAAAATTTTTTTTTTTTTTTTTTTTTCTTTTCTGTATATTGAGATACTGAGATCGATTGATTCATGTCAGCTTGAGGACAAGCTGAATGGTATTGATAGATAAGAAAGTAGTATAAATAAGGAGGAGGTGAGATTATAAAAAGGGTCTTTGACCTTTTGTTGGCTTTGGCTTAGGGAGAGAGATTAGAGACTCTATTCTATAAGCAAAAGAGAGATCATATGTGAATGTGATCTTTATCAATTATAAACCACTAATTAACAAACCTTTTGGTGTCTTCTCTGGACGCTACAATCACGGCTATGCAAAGCTGAAACGTTTCCATATTCGTCACATATCAGCTGAACCTCTAAATGCCGACTCTATACAAAAACATAAAGAACAACCATATCCATTACTAAAGTTAATCCATATTTAGATCAAAAGATATAGTAAAGTAGCCATACACACCTGTGAAGCAACCTTCATTATGAATATCGGCGAGCCAGGGACTTCACCTTGGACTTGCTTGAACAGAGTCCTAACCTCATCATCATTATGAACCTAGTATACACTTATATAGTAATCAGCTTAAGTCTACAATCAAAAGAGAAAAAGTGACAGTCCAAAAGTCATATATATCTACACAAGAAAGCTAACCTTCCTAATGCCTTTACCGCCACCACCCCACGATGCTTTGATCATCGCTGGATAACCAACGACTCGACAACTAGCGATCGCTTCTTCAGTTGTGTAAACACAAGCTTTCTTGTAGATTTCCTTCGGGAACGTTACCAAGTTGCTACCCGGAGGTATTTTAACCTTGAAAACATTTTGAAACAGATTAGCAATTCTCTAAGTTTCAGCTTCCACATGAGTAAATTTACTTACATGTGAACCACTCCATGGAAGAGTAGGCACATCAGCAGCTTGCGCAATCAACGAAGAACCGATCTTATCCCCTAATGCTACCATTGAAGCTGCTTGAGGACCAAGAAATATGATTCCTTTTGCCTTTAAAGCATCAGGTAGTTCAGGGTTTTCAGATGCATGACCCCAACCAGGCCAAACTGCATCCACACGTGTCGCCTCAGCCATCTACACACAAAGCATTTAGACAAAGACGAACGAAGAATAACTTACTCCAAAGACCATACACACTAAGCATTTAAGTAGTTTCCAAAAAGTTTTCATATCACCTCTACAATAAGCTGAACGTTAGCATAATTGTTATTGTTAGTTCCTCCTGGAACCTCCACAAACTGATCAGCGATTCTGATATGCTCAGCATCGATCCGCATGTCTTCTGGTGTTGCCATCCCCACCAAAAGTATGGCTTTTTCCAAGCCGAATGTTTCGTAAGCCCATGTTCTGATACTTCTTATAAACTTCACAGCAGCCATTCCATTGGTAGCTACCAAAATGCTATGGATTGGCCTTTTCCCACCAAGAGCTTTACAGAACTCATCGACTTCTTCAGACACCGTCGACACATAACTTCCTCCGGGTATTACAGCACTTTGATACCCGTTAACAGAGCCAGCCATTGAAACAGTCCTTTCAGCTTCAGATATATCTGTAAAACAGCCATAAGCAAAGCATACTGAATCACTTTACAAAGAATCAGGATCTTGAACAACATTTAAAACCCATTGATACTACCCACTACCAAAACGACTTGGAAGAACATAAACATATTTCGTTTGGTTAATCTCACAAAACATGTTGGAACTCAATTTAACCCGTTCACACTACGGGGCGTTTTCAGAAATAAAGAAAGAGCGTAGTTCATAGATAATCACTTTACAACGAATTAGGATCTCTGAACAACAAATAAAAACCAACCAATTGATGCTAGCTATCCTCTGACCCTATGATCTACCAAAATGACTTGGAACTCAATTTAAGCCCTTCACACTACGGGGCGTTTTCAAAAATAAAGAGCTAGCTTTTTTATGTAGAGATGACAACAAATAAAACCCCATTGATGCTATCCTCTGACCTTATGACACTACCAAAATGACTTGGAAGAACATAAACAGATTATAGTTTGGTTAATCTCACAAAACATGTTGGAAACTCAATTTAAGCCGTTCACACTACGGGGCGTTTTCAGAAATAAAGAAAATAGCATTTTTCATAGAGATGACAGCAATGCTTTGCAAAATTCATATGAAATGTATATAAAAAAAAGAAGCAAAAAACGCAATCATGAAAAAATATAGAAAAGCAAACCATTATTATCCCAGAACAAGCTCGGATCGGGGCTGTTCGAATTGGTTCTTGCTAAGCAAACCAGAGGAAACTGTTGTTTTTTCCGAGACAGAACTGTTGTTGTCGAAACTCCTTTAAAGGCTCTTCTCATGCTACTTCCCAGCTTCACTGTCGCTGGAAAATCTCTGTCAATGGCAGTTGCACCACAAGCTGTTGTGATCCATGGAGAAACATTCGTGAGGCTAATCGGATCAGAACCTCCATTACCAGTAGAACACGAAACCAAAGCTCTCATCTCCATTTTGCTCAAAACTTGGTAACCAAGCCAAACAGTCCTGTGATCAGTTAAAAAGTAAAAAAAAAAAACTGTCCCCGGTTTTAATGGGCTTGATAAAAATTTGGGCTTTAAAAGGCAGATGCTGTTGGTCAACACTTTAAAATTTTAATAAATGCCATAAAAAAATGTAAAAACAAATCTACACTTTTATCATGAAATTTTGATTATTATCAGATTAGTGAAAGTGTGATTACCACTTAAGAATTTTTTGTTTCTTTGTTAACAGCTCTTAGAATTAAAATTAAAACCCAAACTGAAGGAGATTACGACTCGAATGTGAGTGATATTGAGCTATGCAATTTATCGTAATTAGGAATGGTAACTTGATTTAAGAGCGGTGAGATAATCATATAATCTTGAACGACTAAATTATAAAATGAACATTAAATCTATTATTTTATGTATGATGGATCTTGATAGATATATAATTTTATTTCAAGAATTTTAGAAAAAATATATAAAAAATAATAACATACAAACTATTTAATTAATATTCTAAACTATTGAGTATATGATTTATCAAAAGAAAATTGAACCAATAATAAAAAGTCATGTGTCCTAGATGAGAGTTTTTCAAAATATCTCATATGAGAATCGGTTCTCACTCTCTCATTTTTTTTCTTTATTTTTAATGTGAGAAATTCATTGAAAACATCTGGATGGAGATGCTTTTAGCTTACTTCTTGTATTTTTTAAATTAACCAATTTTGACTGTAGAAAAAAAAAATTAAAATCGCTTTTACCTCTAAATTTTTGTTTTCTAATGTCCTGGTAAAAACATGGTTCCGCAAGTTTTTTTTTTTTTTTTTTTTGATAACCCAGGTATCCGGATCCAGAGAGACCCGACTAGCGCGGCAAGTGCCACGATTCTTGGAGAGCTAAGGGCCTCATGTGAATACTCCAGTGGCCAAGTGGAATCGAACTGCGGGTACCGTATTGGGATTACCCCCTCAAGTACCACTAACCCAAGACCACTTGGTTTGGTTCCGCAAGTTTACCATCTTGAGTATTCATGCATTATAGCGTTGAATTAACCCAAAGAGGCTAAGCGAAAAATCTGTCATATTCCGTATGATCGTAAAGTAGATTTGTTGATAAAAGAAACCCAAATAAATATTTTTTTCCTTAAATCATTTACATATAACATTTTTCTCTCTCTATCTCACGAGAAAATAAGAAAGAATTTTTGTTTTGGAGAAATGAAATAAATATGTTTGTGTTAGAATGATTTTCTTATCAAAAAAATCCAAATAAGTACTTAAAGCAAAATACTGATGTTTTTCATATGGAATGGTTCAGATAATTCGTATATATAGATAAATAACTTGATTATCTTTTAACATTGAAACATTATATATCTATGATACAAGCCACGAGTTTACGCAAGCAAGCAGGTAAATTTGGCCTTGAGCACAAGCAGACCAAACTTGGATTTGCGACCCCCATATTATCAATAAACTTTTCGCCTCATTTTTCCATAAGTTATCTATGGATTAGTGGTAATATTCTCCAAGCCTGTTTCTTTTATTTTTAATTTTTTTTTTAATATTCATTATTTGATAGATCCAATTTTTGTTTTTAGCTTGTGGCCTTCACAAGTTCAAGGCTGGCACTTCAAGCATGCATGAAACTCTGCGAAAGCACCAAAAGGATCAGATAAAAATAACAAAATCATAGGTTTATTGTTAAGCTGAGAGTTTTAAATCTCATATATATACACACACAAAGGTTATATTTTCTAATTCATATAGTTTTGCTCACATACATGTCCAACAATTTAATAGAATTGGAAACAACATATGACTTGATATGAAAAAAAATATTTGTAAACAGGAAATGAGCATATAGAGTTAACATTCTCTATTTACAAACAAACGTACCAATTTATCAATGGCTGATAAGCCTCTATAAACATGGACACCATGCTACAAAACGCTAAAAAAGGCTGACTACTTACTACAAAATAACCAGCAATTAATATAGATATCCATCAATAAATGTAATGAAACCAAGCAATATATATGATGAATCGAACCCATTTCGATTGTATTTTGTATACTTTTCCTGTGATAACGAGACTTAACTGTAGAAAAATATTTCCAGAAACAGAAATACAAAATCAAGAACATCTGATTAAGAAGGAAAACCATATTGAGAAACATAAAATTCATAATCAAGTGTCTACAGAAACAAATATTCAAAACAAATTAATAGTCAAAGTCAAAAAGACAAAAACAGAACCTACCGTGTATAACATATAAACAAACATGAATATGAACATCCTATATCTATATATATATTTGTCAAATTAAGGTTTTCAACTCATTAAATTTCATAACGAAAAACCAAAAAAAAACACTCACACAAAACATATCAAAATACATCAAAACAAAAGGATCAAAATGGCTTCATCAAGAAAATGTATTTTTCTTTTGTTCTTATGTCTGGTTGTTCTTTTGATCCCAAGTAAGCAAAAAAAAAATTATAAGTTTTGTATTTTGTATTATATCTCTATTCATACTTATCCTTTATATTTTTTAAATACTAGACTGACTTTTTTAAACCAATATAATTTTTTTCAGTATCTACTCAAGCGCAAGATAAAAAGAAGCCCATTTTAATAGGGACATGCGCAAAATTTCCCAAATGCAATCAGACATGCATTGAATCACAATATGCTGGTGGAAAATGCGTCCCAATTTCTACTTCTCTTGATTTTGTATGTGTTTGTTATCCAAAATATTTTATATAATATCTGTTTAAGATATTGCATACTTGTTATAATATTTTAAATAAAGTACGTTGCAAAAACATATTTTTAATAACAATATTATTTTCTGATATGTTTATTATTGCAAATCCTTTAACAAAAAGAGAACTTTGATGCATATGAATTTTGATTTATAGTTTAATTTCAAATGGATAACTTAGATGAACATAGTTTTCATCAATAAATTCTATCTATCTAAGTTTTTTTTTTGAGAAAGAATTATATCTATCTAAGTTTGTAACTGTTATCGTAATCGTAAGCACACACTTTAAATCAAATTAATATAAAACAATGAATTTAAAATATTTATTATCTTGTTCCTATAATCAACTTGAGTCACATACATAAAATTGGTATGTGCAATCATTGATAAAACTTTGCGAAATCGCTTCATCTCTTTTCCGTCAAAGGAGCCTCTCTCTTCGCCATGTCTTTTTTTTTTTAAACATAAAATTGGTCCTCTCTCTTTTGAGTTATTGTAATGGGTTGTAACTATTTTCAGTTTTTATAAAATCTTAATTTTAAATGATAGCTAATCCAATATGGTTTGCTAATCTCATTTTCACCTGTTGAAATGATGATTTTTGTTTTTTTAATGTCATTCATTAATTTTAAAACGAGTAGACAAAGTCATTACAAAAACTACGGAAACAAATTATTACATAAACAGAAATATGCGCCATATATTGAAGTCGATAAAACCAAAAAAGTGAACTGATGATTATTTACAATTTTTATATTGAAATTTCTAAACAATATAGATAAAGTATAACAACTTATATTATAATGATTTTTTGTTTTTTAAACTTGTTTACTCTATGATCTGATCTCATAAAATAAATCTAGAAAATAACCTTCTTGTATATAAGTACTTATATTTATTAGCACTAGTATGAATAAAAACGGTGAGAGAGGATCACCGTGCTGATTCCTCTTTCAGGCTTGATAAAACCATGTGGCTTTATATTTATCAAAAATGTATATGAGTGGTTTTTTGCAGAACATAACCCAATCAATCCACTTCTTAATGGAAACCCGAGTAAACAAAGTCTCCAAAGAAGAACCATTCTATTCGATCATATGCTACTAGAAGAAAACATTCTATTTCTGAAGAGACAAATCCGTCAGTAATCCATCAGAAATGGCTCTTTCTAACGGATTTCCGACGGATTTGTTCCGTCGGTTCTAAGTCGTCCGAAATTAAATATCCGTCAAAATTCCATCTTAATAGCTATGAGGTCCTCATTACATCTTGGATTTGTTTGAAGAGCGTGGACCACTAGTGAGCAATCAAAATGTTATTGGAGATTAGTCTACCCGAAATGAAAGCCCCTTCCGTATCTGAAACCAGCTCGGGCAAAACAAAATTTCAGCCGAGAGCACTTTTGGTATGATTTTATACATAACCGAGCACAGGCTGATTGGTCTCATATTTGTCATACGGTCTAGGTTTACTGTCTTCGGAATTAAGCATACTTGGGTATAATTCCATTCATATGGGAAAAAACCTGTCTCGAAAAAAACTCTTTACTACAGTCCTATATCGTTGGAAGAACTTCCTTGTCAAACCACTAAATCTGATACATGTTTGATCAAATCTTTATTCATCAATGGAGTAATTAACCCGAGGTGCAAAATCTGTCTTAAACCTTCATCAAAGGATGGATTAATAGACTGAAACAAAACCAAGAAATAATCCACACAACAATTGATTCTTTTGAGTTCTCCGAGAATTGTTTCAGTCCATTATTAACACTCAAAGATGAAATTTTTGTTCTTGAACCTTCAGGTTTTAACACATTCATGAAAATACCGTGTTTTTTTTTTATCCTCATCCTTTAGCCAAGCCTCCCGGCTTTTCTGCTTCCAATATATTACTTCCTCTTTATAAGTTTTAATCAGTTACCTATACAAATTAAAAGATATATATTTAAGATATTAAAATACTTAATACATTAATAGAAATCTCAAAGTAATTAATTAATACATAAATGATTACACCATAGACTATTTCGATCAATATATGAACGGTCGCCATCTTTGTATCTCATAGATGAGTATTATGTGAAAAGGTGAGGTAATATAAAGTGCAGAAATAAACGAGACCTATTCTCCGGGACCTACTCTCCGGGACCTCGTCCAGATTTCGAATCCACTAGAACAAAAAAGCAAATACAACCAATTCGCAAACGCGTAACTCAAGCCCAACACTCTTGACTTACCGCTCTGTTCTACCCTGTGAATTCTTCAAGATAAACTAACCATGAGCTAAACTCTACCCGAGCCTAGACTTAAACTCTGTGGAAACTCCACAACACCGTAACATATGTTACAAGCACCAACGTCTCACGAACTCAATCAACACAAACTCCACTAAAAAATAGCTTCACAATGATCAACACACAAAATCCACTCTTTTTCTCTAAGCGGCGTGAAAGCTCGAAGACACGTACCAAGCTTTCCTTACTTTTATAATAACCAAAGCCAAACCCTAAAACTTATTCTCCAAAGCTTAATAACTTAGTGGGCTTAATATTTAATTAAAACTCATTAACTAAAACTCAATGATAAACACACTTTCATTCTGAACCCTAGTACTTCTTCTTTCACGTTTATGGTCATGGTTTCGATTGCTTTTGATGTCTTTGAAGTTCCAACAAAACTAAATCTCTTCTGCAGATGAAAAAAAACTGTAAAAAAAAAAACACTCTTCTAACACTTCAAATGTCCTTTACAACTAAAAATTTTCATGTCGTCCTTGGCTCTTTTTTACCAATAACCTTATCTCTTTGACATTTGATCTATATTTGGAAATTCCCATGATAGCAACATTTCTTGACTTATCAACTATGTTCATAACATTTTTCCCTTATTATCTTGATGACATTCAAGACCTTGTTTCATCATCCTTGCTCTATTTTCGGTCACCTCTCATTACCGGAATGGCGAAGTCTTGAACACAAAGGTCAAGTGTCTGGTGGCAAATATCCACCAATTGAACTTTCGTGACATCGAACTCTCGCCACCACGCTCTCTCTCCATCACACGGCAACTTCATCTTACACATTCTTGAACCGAGATATATAGCAGACGCGGCGATCTGACTAGGCATGTATTGTAGGCAAAGCGACGTCCTTAGACCGTCGTTGACGAAATTCAATGCAGCTTGAGACAACCGTTGAACATCCTCGGCCTTAACCGATCTCTTAACCCAATCAAACACTAGTTCATAAGGGTGTTCGATATTGAGATCGAATCGCAACGTAGAGAGCACAAACTTCTCTCCGGTTAACACAGTCACCTTTAATCTCTCGTACACTTCTCTCGACGCGTTTTTGCCATGTAAAGACAAGTAAGAGACGGCAACGACGGTACTTACCGGCCATGGAGACCCTTCGGCTTTTCCGGCGATAAACATACAGATGATGGCGATTGTTTTCGGGTCGTTCTTCGCGAGTGATTGGCGAGTGAAGAAGCGTTGACACAAGACAATCGCTGTGGCTATGGATCTCTGAGGATTTCTTAGTCTCTGGCCAAGTTCTTGCAGGAAAGAAGTGTAAGACCAACGTTGGAAAGTCTCTTGCTTTAAGTCGATACCGTCTTGTCTCGATGGAGAGTTTTTGTCTATCTCTTCTATTGTATAGTACCAGCTTGTCTCTGCCATTGCCATTGTTAAACCTGAGCTTGTCTTCTGATCAAACCCAAAAATCCCGAATCGCGAAGGATTTAAGCAAACCACTAACCCTAGATATTCTTTTTTTTTTTTTCTTTCTTTTGCAATCTTTGATTTTTCTTTTATTTCTCAAACTTTTGATAGATAAAGAATTGTAATCAATGACATAAGTCAACATTAATTAATAATGCATCTTATAACTTTTTGGGAAAGATTTTATACTTGTGTCTTTATTATACTTCAAAACTCAATACTAAAAAATAAATAATTCATTAAAACAATTACTAAAGTAACTTATTAATAAATATAAATAATCCGCCAAGAATTTAAATTGACTAAATAACACTACAGCTAAAACATAGTATTGGTTTTTCATTTTTTTTGTTGCTTTAAACTGTTGATGTTATGATATTGGAAAATTAATATTAAAAATTTTAGATATAAATACATTGAAAAACATTTGATGGCGACAACGAATATTAATATTTTCCCCCCTAATCCACATAAGACTCATGCGCTTTTTATTTTTAGTTCCTACAAAAAAGGAAAAAAAAAAGATGCAAATAATCGAAGTATACCAATTTCATGAGAGATACAAATTTTGGTTGGTCAATTTGTAGTCTTTGATTGATTCCATTCTTAAAACGAAGGTACCCTTACTACATCACCTCAAAATTTATCACCTCAAACTGATGACATGATCACTTTTAACAGAATTTGATTATGCTAATTAATCCAACGTATGAAACATTATACAATGTATTAATCCAAATTATGGATTGGATTATAATGTCGTTTGTGTTGGCAAATCTTTGAAACCCAGCAACAGTTGTTCTCTTGCTTCAAAATTTTCTTTTAGTATCAATAAAATACCTAATGCTTTCTCTCACTAAATAAAACAACATTTCATTATTGGAAAGAGTTGAAAAAAAAAACATACGAACATGAAATCCTATTCTAAACATATTAATTGAGAAGGCACCTTAATAAAAGCATACGATTTTTTTTTTCTTTTAATATAAACAGTGATGAATTAGGATGCTAAACCCACACGTTCTTCCTTTTTTTCCAAAATATTTTCTCAAAAACTATAAATTTTTTTAGAGAATGTGTGTATAGAAGACATCGTCGTCATGGTAATTAAGCAAAAAAAAAAAAAANAATAAAAAAAAAAAAAAAAAAAAAAAAAAGCCTAAAACCTAAACTCTAAACTGACTTTTGTATTTATCTAAACCCTAAACCAAGCATTTTATATATGAATTCCTTTTTCAAAAGTAAACATAAACTTAATAGGATTTTTGTAAATGTTTTGAATATAAAAGTGATGAATTAGGATACCGATGATGATGACAAACTTCTAGTAGATTATTCAGTTGAAGAGTTTTCAGGAGACAGATCAAGAATGATGAATCAGTTCAGTGGAAGTATAGACATAAGGGATATGAATCAGAGATACACTCATAGAGATTTTATTACGCATAAATAAAGTAAACACTGTAATAATATAAATTAAACAGTAATGATCATATCCAAGAAGAAGGATTTTATTATATTTAGTGGATTCACTTTAACAAATCATCCTCTCTATCTTCTACATCCATTTCCTAAACACATTAAATCATCCTCTTCTACACCTTATTCTCCATTTCATAAACCTTCAAAGAACTCACCTTCATGTTCGCTGATCGTTCTAGTCGATTTTAATAATCCATTATCTCCTACGGCAACAAAGTCTTCATTATTGGCATCATCTTGCCCAACCGCATGAACTTGTGGTACATCATAGATATAGTTGTAGAACTCTCCTCCATTCATAGTCTCATGCTCTTCAAATCCTCCCACCCATTGATATATCCCATAGTCGACCCAGTTGTCGTAGTCCTCATGATCAGCCTCTAGTTGGTAATCAATAAAAACAAACTGATCTTGTTGGTCAGTTTCAGCATTTAGGTTCTGTTGTATGATCGGCTTCTCTTGCGATTCGATAGCCCCATTACCGCTCTCGTTAATGACGTGATCCCCAAGATTGTGATTCACGTTCTGGTCGATGACGTGATCCCCAAGATTGTGAGTCACGTTCTGGTCGATGACGTGATCCTCAAGATTGTGATTCACGTTCTGGTCGATGACGTGATCCACAAGATTGTGATTCACGTTCTGGGCGATGACGTGATCCTCAAGATTGTGATTCACGTTTTGCTGTTGCACTCCAATATCACCATTAATCTCATTCTCGTGTACGATATGATTTCCATTCTCCATGATCGAGGATCCGAGATACAATGTGAATAATCTTGCAAACAGAAAACGATTGAATAATCTGGTGATAATCTTGAATGGTGAAGTCGACTTGTGATATCTCCGTATGATCTCGAGGGATAAACGACAAGAACTTTACCAGGCGGTGTTATATAATTTTGAGACGCTCACAAGTCTCAAGACTCGCGTTTTCAATCTTTAATCGAAGCAGTCGACGAGGCGTGAAGAAACGGTGTGAATCTTGCGGGAATGACGGATTTGCCCTTACGTCGTTTCGCGTTTGTTGGCCATAAAATCTAGCCTAAATTAATTCGACTAACTAATGTATATACTTTATTACTAACGGGCTTTGAGTTTAATAAATAATAAACTCAATAACAAAAAGAAGTCATCCGTCATGTAAAATGTGCTTGTAATTAAACAAAATTAATCAGTCATCTAGTTTTCTTAAACATTTCATCAACCGGTGGACACAAACAATGTGCTTGTCTGTAAAAGACTCAGAACCGAAATGAAGCTGACAGATTGAAAATCACCTTGCTGTCGTCTTTAAACGGTGACATTGACAATTCCATTAATATCACAAGTTTCTCTTCAGCATCTTTGTGATGTTAATGGAATTGTCAATGTCACCAAGGTGTTCTTCAATCTGTCAGCTACATTTCGGTTCTGAGTCTTTTACAGACAAGAACGTTTTTCGTGTCAAATGTTTAAGAAAACTAGATGACTGATTTTAATTAGTTAGACCAAAAAAAGATGACTGATTAATTTTGTTTAATTACAAGCACATTTTACTGACTTTAATTTCACCGAGTAGGTTAATTTTGTTTCTTCTTTTTAAATTACATGACTGATGATGACTTTTTGTTATTTAGTTTATTACACACTCAAAGACACTTTTTCTACAATTTATTATATTTATAGACATTTTCAGTCATTGTATTGGAGTTCATTCTAACAATTAAGATTGGAGTTCGATTGAAATTCACTTTGTAGATAAGATTTTGCCTTTCTATTAAAGAAAGTGCACTCGAGTCGTTGGATGAACTCCAATCTTAGTCATCATATTACGTTATTTACAACTTCTCATACTATACGCTTGCGCCAGTATTGAACCTAATTCTCAGCCATCAGATTGGAGATCATCCAACAACTAAGATTAAAAACTCTTAGATCCAACAACTCGGATATTTTTATGCAAATCTTTATTGATTTAAAAGTCTTAAAAGTCCTAAAAACTCTCCTAAAAATACCAAAACCACTTTTTTTAATTTTTACTCTTAAATCACGTCATTTTTTCTAAAGCCAACAAAATATTACTTTTATTTTTTTTTAAGTCAAAGCCTTTAAAGTTTTTAAAGTTAAAATCTAAAATAAAATTTTAAAGTTAAAGCCCTTACCAATTTTAAAGTTACCAATTACCCCACTAATGCTTTCTCTCCCTAAATAAAACAACATTTCATTTTTGGAAAGAGTTGGAACAAATGCATACGAACATGAAAAAAGCTGAAGCATAAGAACAAATCTGATTGAATCTTTAAAATTTGTTCACACAAACGACAATAAAATCTATAATATGGATTTAATAAATTGCAGTTGTTTTCGTACGTTGGATATTGGTTTATATATTAAGGTTAAAGGGAGATAAACAGATAAACAAAAAAGGTTAAGACATGTCACACACATATATATATATATATATATAT
>OVAY01001382.1:226-30296 GCA_900406395.1 Kernera saxatilis | reverse complement strand
ATATTAATGTTGTTATTTTGGTGTTTAATTATGCATCAAATATGATAAACTTTTGACATCATTAGATTCTAAACGATATATAGCATTTGAGCAGACAACGATATATAGCATTTGTCCACTAGCATATATAATATTTTTGTCAACTAGCATATATAATATATTTTTACACATCAATGTCAAGCAGACAATGTATAAACTCAAAATCAACTGGAAGTATGGGCAAGCTAGCTTTTGAGCAGACAACGCATTTTTTTTATATTTGTAATCTTTTTATTTGTTTATACTTTGTTGTGTTTAATTTTGTACTCTCATGTGATTATGGTATGGCAATGTTATAACCCAGACAATGTGATAGTTATGTGCGTTTGTTGAATTAGACATATGCACATTTTTATAAAATACAAGAATAAGAGAAAAACGATAGAGTCGAAATTACATATATATAGTATCCACTTGATCCAATCTATTATTTAATATAAACATTTTATTAGATATGAATGAAGGACATTAATTAATGTGAGTAACATGTTTTGCATATGATAAGAGTTTGATTTGATAGGACAAGATAGTTTAATAGTCTATTTAACATGTACCCAAAGTTTGAGATGGAGAGTTTAAATTCTTTTGAACCCGCTTCGCCATATTCTCAAATACACCATTCTTTCTTCAGAAAAACAACATACATAATGGGACATCAAATTAATTAATCTATGTTACGGAAGATTCTTTTGTTTTTTGGTAACTTGGTTAACAATCACAAATACGTATAGATACAAATTCATCGTGTGTTTGGTAGGACCAGATTGATCTATAAAAAAAAAAATCGAACTCGTTTATTGATAATTTGATATACATCAACAAATCTTTTGAAATATCTTTTTTTTTTTTGTCAACCATTTGAAATATCACATACTAGAAGTCTAAAAGTAAAATGAAGTAAGACAAATACCGTAATTGACACTCCGACAAATAAATTTCTAAATATAGCATATAAAAATATTTTGTGAGTAAAATACTTTATACTGGAACTTTTTTAGTTAGTAAAATATAAAGTTAAGACTGCCTATTTTAGAACAGATTATCTGATATGATTTATATATGTTCCAAGCTTCTTTTTTTTTATATCTATATCCAATAAAAGAACTATTATTTGGTTGGAACATATTAATTTTATTTTAGAGGGTATGAATACAGTGTGGATATGATATGAAGTATCCAAATTATCTGTTTGAACAATTTAAAATTTGAAAATAACTAAATTTATTAAGATTTATCCAAAAATATTCAAAATTATGATATTACCCCATCATAAGTTCGGATAGTAACTTTAGGTATTCGACCCTAACCTAATACCTTGAATATACTTTGGATAGTACTTTAATATACGCAAATTACTTGTTTCGTGATTACCCCGAGGTGGATGTCCTTATCCTTTTTGACTATTTTTGGAGTAGACTATAGAAAGCTGTTTTGTACAAAACTCATTAATAAAAAGAGTTCAAACTTGAATTATTAACTTTTGGAGCATTTATATATTGTAGATTAAAGAACGTATAAAATTTCTTGATTGATCATAACCAATTTATAGAAGTTAACTAGCTACTCCTCTCAAGATCACCGGTCAACCTTTCAAGTTAACTTGAGGGAAAAAGTCTCCCACCCAACTATTACAAAATATTTAAGAAAAAACAAAAAACTACAATTTGTAATTTTTAAAAAGAACAAAAAAAAAACAATCGAGTTGATGCCTAACACAAAGCTTGTTAGCCATTTCCTTGAGTTTCTTTGTTTCTTGTTTTGGATTTACTATCCACTTCAAATTTTAATTTCTTTATACTAAAGAGATTTCTTCTTCTGACCATCTCAAAAAATAATCAACCATCTCGGCATCTCGTAGCTATAAGTTAGCTTTCTTGGATTTTTTTTTCGAACCTGAGTCTCCTTTTCGAATTTTATTTGAACATGGAGATAAGAGACCTGAAGAAGACTTCATCGCAAGGCAAGGTTAGACCCATATCATGGTCAAAACCAAACTCTTCCTCGGCTAGTCGGAGCAACGTTTGAAACTCATAGTGTTCGAGCCACGAGATGGGAACGATGTATCGACTTCGGTTCGGTCCAACGTAAACCGGAAAATGACCTTTTGGCACGTCTTGTGGAAGACCATCATCTTCTTGATTATAGTAGCAACCATTCACGTTCTTCTTCTTCCCTAGACTCGAGCATCTCTTTAAGATTTGCTTGATTGATGCTGCTTGAGACGACCTCTTTATGGCCATTATTTTATTTTAAAACTTTTCTTTTTCTTCTGAAACTTGAGATTTGTTTGTAGAAATGTTGTGGAGGTTAGAGGTACAATGGAGAAGTATTTATATGGACATTTTGGAAGGCTAATAAATGTTCCATAAATTAATGGAGAAAACAATAATAGATACAGTATATTACTATACTTTTATAATTGGGACATAGATTATAATTAATTTGGATTGAATTTGATTACTTATGACGAACCATATAGTGACAACACACATATCGATCAAACGATAAAATTCATATCATATCGTTTATATTAATTGAATTATTTAGTTAATCATAAAATGGTCAAAGAGATTATGAATTAAAATAGAAATCTCTTTAAAGAGATTATAAAAAGATACACAAGACTATACTTTATAATTTGGTTAATTTATTTATAGATCATAATTAGGTATTTAGGTTGATTATTTATGAAATTGACCAAAATTAGTGACTAGATTATAGGTATATATTATTTGTACACAAAAACAACGACTAGCTATTAAAACCACATGGAATGATTTTGAATTGGGATCAAATGAATGAAAACACACGTAAATGCTTATATTTATGGTAAAATATTTATAGATTAATATAGTGATGGTATCTCAATTAGTCATGTGACATTGCGAAGCATATATATATATGCACACACGGATTCAAGTTCTAGTTTCACTAGGCCTTCCAATTAACATGGCGGATATAGAGTTTTAAAGAGATTAAATTAAATCCGATAAAGCTGAACTTCTTAGGTAGTTGATCAAATATATATATATCATTAATGAATACATATATCATATTTTTAGGATATTACATCAAAAGTTATAAAGGATATAAGTTAATTCACTCGTTGTCAATTAGTTTTGAATTGAAAACATATAAAATTTCTCACATATATTTTTTTTTTTAAACGAAATTAATCTAATTATATCCGGTAAATCTGAATCTTTTTGAAACCAAGAAAATCCAATCAAAACCCTGTTTTTTGGGATCATATAAAGCCAAATTTCCCATTTCGATTCAAATTAAGATGCCTAGATTCTTTGTTCTTGTGAAAGCAAAATCATGTGAGATGTAAGAGGGCAAGGGCAAATAAACATTGAGGACAGAGCCAACAAGGACAAGAGATAGGCTATTAAAACTGTGAAAGAATGTATACAAAACAAATTGGGTAGGGACTATAACATTGCCCTACAATGTTTCCCTTTTGCCTTTACATACTTAGACACAATTTTACAAACAAATGTCCATTTCCTTCCCTTACCTCTAATATCATATAAATGAGACCATGGCAATGTTATATATATCTTAATATATGTATGTATCTATGTACATAATTACGGACGAAATAAAAGAGTTTGGTAAGATGTAACAAAAGTGCGTACTTGTGGAGATACATATATAAGGAGTCGACACAAGATATATCGTAAAACCTTTGTCTTTATTTTTTCATACGTACACACGTGTATTTTGCAGCAAACAAAAAAATTGAAGTTATTTTGCTAGAACTGGACATTATTGAAATATACATAAACGCCCATATCTCTCAACAAAAGATAAAGAGGAAACATGTTGTTTTTTTCTAACAATGTCTTCTAGATCTAAGACAAAACTATAATCTTTGAAGTTACTATTTTATAATTTGCAAAAATGGCCAAAAATATATTTTCAATAAATTGATTTTTGTTATATAATGAAGAAACTACTGAATTACAACTCTTTGACTTAAAAAATCACTTCAAAACCTAAATTATATTTTGTTTTATATAAAATCAATGGATTTATGTAGGTAACTTTTAAGTTTATATATATCATATAAAGGAATTTGTTAGGCACTTGCTATTTTAACAAATTAATAGTAATAACTATAATTAATTTAATTAGACGCCAAAATCTATACGTATTCTGAATACTCTTGAGATGACAATCAGTTAGTTAATCAATTTTAATTTTGTTTTGAACATACATACATATAATACATAGCTATGATAATGAGAAATGGTAAGCATAAAGGATTTATGTACCCATGTGAGAATTAGAACAATGGTTTAGGCTTGAACCTAATCTTTTGTTTTATTATGAATCCATCCTCGAAGTAGATGCCTTGTGTTCACGTACTTCTTCGCCGTCCTTAATCATTTTGTTAATCGAAATCAACGTCTTCTTCTCTCTTTCTCTCTTTTCTAGCTTCTTACTTTAATGTGATCATAATCAATAAACATCATCAAATCTTAGTTTTTACCTTCGATTTATAGTAGCCTACTCAATCTATATGTAAACAACGAATACCATATATATGTCAATCAATAACGAACAGTTAAAATTTAAATTTCTTCTGCTAAACATATTAATTCTTGGTGTGACATATGAAGCGTAAATATTTCAAAAATTGCGAGGATTACTGTGATTTTTGGTTTGGAATTTATTGATTAACAAATTAAATTATATATTAAATGTTTTTGACATTAAAAACATTTATGTTTGTCTGTTCATCAATAGAAAAATTAACCGGAAACGGTTAAAGAAAACATTTATGTTTTTCAAAAATACTTTCACTCTATACGTATGTGATGAACATGTTAAAAATATAACTAAACAAATGATACTACTAATAATTACTAGCACCATATTTTAACGCTATTTTTTATCATTAAAGTTCTCATCTTTCATGATGATTATGGCTTAGTTTTTCTTTTTCCTTTTTTTGGTTCAAAATCATTATGGTTTAGCTACTCGCTAGATTTGTCACTTTTTAGCCTATCTGAATCAAAGAGTGATAGTCAGGTATTAAGTACAAAACAATATAATAAATCTTCAAGAAGAAAACAAAACAACCAAAAAAAAACAAGTAGAGAAAAGTCAAAAGGATGAGTGGTGTAGGAACAAAGGGTGGACAGTGATATAATGGTGGAACAATGACACTTGGCTGACTATAATTGGGGCACTTGTTGTGGTTATAACTCATAGACATTATCAATTCATTCTTCCTTGACATCAATCGAAAGCACCAACACCTTCTTTTTTTTTTTTTAAAGATCACCAACACCTCAATTTTGATGTAGGAGTCTTAACGATAGGGATTTTTTAAGAAGTTAGTAAATGAAAAATATGATTCGTTGAGTGAGAAAGGAAATATCAAAAGATAATCTTAAACAGAAAAAGGTGTTGGTGGATCGTTAAGACTCCTACATCAAAATTGAGATAGGACTTGAAGTAATATAAAATAGACATAAATCTATGCATATTGTAACTTTGATTTAGAAATTCATAAAATTTTAATATGGTATAAAAATTCGAACAAAATATTATCCAACCCAAACCGAAATTGACATAATTCAAAATTGGTCCAACCCATCCGATTTAAATTTAATTTTATTATAAAATTGTCGACATAAATAGCTAAAAGAATTATCATCTCAAATAGATATGCTAAGAATCATTCAAAACAAGTCAAAAACATACAAGATATACACATATATATGATATAAATTAATTCACTTATAATTAGTTAGTTTTAAATTAAAATCCATGAAATTTAACAATATGTTAAAATACATATCATGAAAATAGTGCAAGATAACTCTTAAAGTCAAAATGCATACAAAAATGAGCTAGTCCAACAATAGTGTGTCACTGGTCAATGACATTTATCAAGTTTCATTGAACACATATCTGATCACTATTATCTAGATTATCCTTATTCTCAACTTGACAGTAGCATGTTCTATATAATTAGTTTAAATTTCGGCAACAAAACACGGTTATAAGAAATTTAAAAATATAGGAAACCCATGAGTCACAGACATTTGATAGTCAACATGTACCTCTGCAAAAATTAACAAAAATACTTGGCAAAGAAAAAAATAGTAATAAAAAAGAAACAAGAAGAAGACAAAGTAATAGAAAAAGTTAGAGCCAAGAGAAATAAGAAGAGGCTTACGTGTGAAGGGTCCATTGTCTTGAAATCATAAGACTCACCCATGTGGCTATTATCCAAAAACCTAAAACACCACCAGCAACACCAACTAAGCAAAGAGTGCCATAATGATACATAAGCAGACATATTCCACACCTTCAAATTTGAGCCACCAATTTGATTTTCTTTTTTTTTCTTCTTTGGATAACCTAAAGTGGGGAAGTTCATTTCCCATGTTCAATGGCCACAAAGAACAACAATGATTTCGACATCTTTGTCTCTCTCTTTCGGTTTCAATGTCACATGTGATTATTTTGAATTTTTCACTAAACAAGAGCCTGATAAATGTCATTGTCACAGGTCCCCTACCCATGAGAAGTGAATGTATGCTTCTTCTAACACATAGAAGCTACACAAATCTGCAAATGCCTAAAATCGACGCATCCCCACATGTTCTATCAAAGGAAATACCGGTTTTGAAGCCATGTATGGGGAAGAAATCATCCTCATCGCTTTCTTCTTCCACCGCCTCCTCTGCTATACAAAGAAAGCATGAAAGATACAGAGCTTTTTCACACAACATCATGTATCCAAACAAACCATTTAGACCCTGCAGCTTTTTACACATTCACAAACCTGTGATGCTTATATCTTAGAGAAACTTGTAACAAAAGCTTGTAGCCAATGTATAACAAGAGAAGATTTGAAGGAGACGCAAACAAGATGAGCAAAAGCATATGCATTTATACTTTGTCAGTACTTACAACCATATTGACCACAAATGGTCTTTTTCTTTACATGTTCTAACAGTTAGAAAAGGTGTTCAGATCATGTTTTTGCACCCCATCGACATATACTAATTGTATCACACAAAAATTTCCGAGCAAACTACTCTATGTCCCGTTGTTAACACCCATGGCCAGAGTAAGACTAAAGTTCTTCAGGTTGCCCATCTACCATGCTCAACTGTCCTTTTAGCTCGGCGATTTCAGCTTGTACCTATTTCATAGTAAATACAGTCAGATAATAAGCATTTCTTAAACAACATAACCATATCCTAGAAAATCAAGACAAAGCCAAACAAGAATACGCCCAAACAATGGGAGAGAAGCACACACACCCTCGAGTGTAACTACTATTTAAGTTTGAGCAGAGGAAAATGTGGCTGTATCATCTAAGAAAATTTAAGTTAAAACTATTGTCGGCTTCTCAACAAGTCAGGCTAATCAAACTTATGAAATATTAAGCCTAAATAATAAAAGGTAAGTGAGCTCCAGAAACCTTCTGACGAGCTGCAGCAAGTTTTGAAAGCTCGTCTTCTTCTGAAAACTTCGAAAACCATTGGCTAAGCGGATGATCCTTGGTGTCTCCTTTTCTTATCTCATGATAAATTTCAGCGACTCCTGCAAAACATTAAAGTGTGCTAACCATCATGCTTCAGCAATAACGATTGCTTCGCTTGACACCAGAAAAAAGAATGCACCTGAAGGAGGCACTTTGAATCCATCTGGGAGCTTGGTTATGCGAACAGCAGGGTGATTATGCACACGGGCGAGGAAACTCTCAAAAGGGTCAGGGAAGACAATTTCATTGTAAGTCTCAGAGACAACGGGTATATTGGGAGACTGAGGACCACTGTAAACCTCCGGGTTCAGCTTTAACATGTGAGACCTGGAAGAAGTTCAATCGATCCTAAGAGATATATACACCAACTTAATCCACTGAAATTCACAGTCACAAGCGGCACTCACAACTCCAACTTGTTTTCACAGACATCGTTATGGAGGAAGATGGTGATATCGATGTTGAATTCTCCCCATCCACACTCAGACAATGTAAAGGGAGGGGAATCAACCACTCTAGTAGGGTTCTTGAAACTTGGATGTAACTGGAAGATGACCTTATTTATAACCACACCAAGATCCTCATTCGTTGCTCCACGTACATAGACAGTCCACCTATGTGTTCGATATCTAGTTGATGAAACATATAGAATCAAAAAAAGTTCAAAGATTGTAACATTACTGTAACTTAGGGAGATATAAAGTTGAAAACACTCACTCTTTAGCTTTCTTTCCACGAAAAAACGCAATCGATCCACACACAATAGGAACCGAAACTTCAGCATCTTTGACCCTTTTTCTCCCATCCTACAACTCACAGAAAATCAGAACCAAGAAGATATGATATCATCCAAAATCAAAACTAAAACAACATTTCAAGTCTTCAAAGACGATCTTTTTACGATAAAACAGTTCTACACAAAATGAAAAAAATGCCCGATTTCATAGTTTCATGCAGAATCGAAGACATTGCAACTACCTACAACTCCACCACCTTCGCTTTCCACAAGAAAACGAAAACAAGAATCTTTCACCGGAGGAAGAACCAACAATGGCGTTTTAGGGTTATCGAGAACTGAAATACCTTATCTTCGCGATCATCAATTGGTCTGCCCATTCTCAAAATGCGTAGCTTCGGCGTAGAAGCAGGAGCTTCAGACAAAATCTCGACATCAGAATCCATGATTAACGAAGAAAATTTCTCAGAACGCGAAATCAGAGACTTTTTTCTCTTTCTCCTATTGATTTCTCGCAAAGGAGGGAAAAAAAAGATTTGGGGTTTTAGAACTTAACAACACAAGTCTACGGAACAGAGCGCGACCGTATTTATACGGTACACGTGGATAAAAGACCTTGGCTTATCCTATTTGCCACGTCATGTACGATTTTGCCACGATGGCAAACAAAATTGAATTTCTTGCCGTCTGATTCACAAACATATGAACTACCTGCCGCTTTCTACACACTGACGTAAGAACTACCTGGCGTTTTGGAGTAAAACTAAATTTGAACAGCTATTCTTGCTTATGCATAAGCCATGATATTAATCTACAGATAAAGTTACAAGAATGTTTTTATCTGAAACAAAGAACAATAGAAGAATAAGAGGATTGCTTCGTCTCGAAGATCTTCTCTTCTGCGAAAGCCTTGTCTCGAGAAGACAAAGATGACAAATAAGAGACGAGCAAACAACAATGCCCTGGAGGGAAGAAAAAAAGAAGCAAATCAGATGTTTGATGCACTTAATGCCATAACTTTGCATTGTTCATTCAAAGCTAGAAGCTGAGCCTCTTTCTTGTCAAGTAGTGCCGTCAATTTCACATTCTCTTCCATCAGTTTCTGAACTTCAACCTCCTTTTGCGCCTTCTCTCCCTCTAATTGCGTCGTCTTAGTCACCAACCTGCTTCACACCATTAACAAAACCGAAAAATGGAGAAAAGATTTAGGCTTTGGTGGTGAAGGACTGATAAAAAACGGTTGCATAAAGAAGATATGAGACTGACCGTTCAAAGAGCTCCTCGATGGTTTTGAATTGTCTCTCGGACGAAAGAAGTGTTTCTCTAACATTGGTAAAAGTACTGACGTAGCTCTTAAGGGACTCGAACTCTCTCTTCACACGACACAGCTCCTCTTCGTTTTCCACAGCTTTTTCCCTCTGTCTCATCGTCTCTTCAACTAGTTCCTCAATCCTTTCCCGCATTTCGTTCAGAACACCATTAGTTCCATGAGCAAATCGTTCCATCTCTCCTAACTTCAAGGACAAATTCTCGATTTGGACTGTCTTCCTACTAATTTCTTCCTCTCCCAAAAGCACCATCTCCTTGTGAACAGCCGTCTCAGATTCTGCTGCGGTAACTCTCCTAACAAGAGATTCCAGCACATCAGTAACCATATCTATGGATTGGAGCATCTCATTAGTAAAGGCTCCATCCTCTATACCCGAGGAACCCCGCTGCCTTCTAGCTTCAGTCAATGCATCTTCACCAGGATTAATATTCCTAGACCCTTCAGAAGACGAACCACCATCTTTCAGTTCCATCTGTTCCACATCGCATGACAGATGAGCTAGATCAGGAATGGCCAAGATTCTAGCTTTTGATCTCAAATAGCGCAGCATTGTTGCAGTCGTTCTGACCCTACCCGAAAGAACACCTAACTCCTTTCTGGCATCTTCTTCTGAACCAAACTCAAGGTAAGCCTTGACATCCAAAAGCTCAGCTTCTAAACTATCTACCTGAAACCGACGAGACGCCAATTCAGTCTTCCATATCTCAGTGGCTTCCTGGGTTAAAGACTCTTGTGCAGATGCATTAGTATCCTCTTTACAAGCCATCCCCAGCCTCTTCAAACTGCAATAAGTCAGAAAAAAGACATCTTAGAGCCAACACCAAAAAACACAAAGCATCTATAACCTAAGTTAAAGGACAGATCTAGATTCTATTTCCCATAAAAGATGTGTTAACTCTCTCCTAGATCCATCATTAGCCTTTTTAGCTTCCTTTGAGTTTGAAACAACGAATATGAGGCAATGGGTACATTTCAGACCACGAAAGTTTGAAACTTGACTATCAACAAAAAGGGGATCAAGACAAGGTAACCAGTGATTTTGATTATCTGTTCAACAGTTGGATTATATCATCTTCAATCACCTGAGCTATTGAAAGGGTATGATACATAGAACGCAGGTAAAATAAACGAGAGAAGTGATAAATTTCTTACGAGAAACGGTATGAGCATGATTAATCGACTCAATCATTCAGAAATCGAAATCGATCGGAAAAATCTTCAAGAGGTGATACAAAAAAAAGAAAAAGACAAAAAAGGATCCTCACAATTCGAGATCATAAGCTTCGAGATTTGCTCCGGGTGATTGATTCGAGGGACGATTTAGAGGCAAAAAGTAATCCTCCGTCGCGGGATTTCCGAAGAGAGCGGAGCGGGTGAGAGATGAAAGGTAGAGGAGAGAGGACAAAGACAAATTTACAGGCAAATGGGAAAGGACCAGCTGCTTTGCTTTTGTTGCTCCTCTGTACTTTAATTTTCTTTTGATTTCTTGCTTTTCTTTTGTTGTTTTCCTTTTTTTTTTTGTGTACTAAAAATTATGTCATTGGTATTTTCTTAATTCTTTTCCGATATTTTGGTATTTCCCTAATTTAACTCTATATTCATCATATGCAATAATGCAAATTATCATTTTTTTAAGACATTGTATAGGCAATGAAAATATTGTTAATTAAAAAATTAAATGAAAATGACTGGATAAGTAATCCATTAGATTATGTTAATATCGTCGATATCTCCCCATCCAGATTGAGTTTAAAACTTGTGTAATGTATATGTATTATTGAAAACAAAGATACAAAACAATAGTAATTTTAATATTATCTTAAACAAAATAGATTAATGACCCTGGGATGTATAATTTATTTTTTTATTTTAAGACATTTAATTTTCCAAATATAATATTATTTAACATGTTAATCACTGGTATGACCAACAATTATTAAAAATATATCTAGTACAATTATATGTATATATAAATAGAATCTACAGAAAAAAATGTTTGTTTTAATGATCTAAGATAAGCTTTTCACGTATTAAACGGTATCCAAGCTTTTTTTTTAGTGATTCATTTATTTATATAAATCATTTTACCATAACATATCACATATTTAATTTCAAATTTTAGATTCTATATATATATATATATTTACATTTTCTTAGAAATCTCTACAAAGCTACACCATAATAACATGTTTTGTATAATGGTCATATAAATTATGGTCATATCTATTAACGTATCCATATAATTTAGATGGCAATGCAAATTGAAATGGTACATTTTTACCTTCTTTTTTTTTTGACATCGGTACATTTTTACTTATGAAACACATAAACCCCATCCAAAATATCATTATTCTACCAAAATAGATTAGTCAAATAAATATATTAAGGAAATGAATATCTAACTAATACAATATATTATAAAGAAAAAAAAAAAGATTCCTTACATAGTAAAAATAAATTTGGTATCTCTCCAAAATAATTTGATGACATCGCCTTTCTTGAGATTTCTTGCATCTCTGATATTTTTCCATCCAGATCCTATATAATAACCAGCATTGTTTTGTTTAAGATTTACCCAATAGGAATTGTCATCGTCCTGAATTTCCACTTGGATACCATTTTGAGGTATCGTAATTCCTGTCTTCTTTAGTATAGTCCCGATCTTCGATTTTGGTAAATACAAACAACCAGTATGATTGGAAACATCGGTGTCTGTTAGCATTTTTTCTATTATCATATTTAGATCTATTTGACTAAATTTTCAACTACTTTAGGAATATAACTAATAAGGCTTTCAAAAAATGAAATATTTGAGGAGTTTGAAGAGTTCGACACATATATAGATATCAACAAAAAATATCTATGTTTATTTTAACATTATTAATTCCCTATACATTATATGAGAAGTGCAATCAATTAAATTGGCGTGTCTCAACTACGTTAATTCCCTATACATTTTTTAAATGTTACTCCTTCCGTTTCTGAATACTTGATTTTCTAGATTTTTAATTTGTTCCTAAAAGATTGATTTTCTAGGTTTTTAATATATTTTTATTAATAAATTATAGATTTCAAAAAACATTAATTAACAATATTTAAATTTATTGAGATATTATTGGTTCATAGGTATTGAAAAGTGTTTAGTGTGAGTAAACTTTATATTTATTACTAAATATTTATTGTTTCTTAATATGTGTGAAAACCCCAAAACATCAAATATTTAAGAACAGAGGGAATATTGTTTTGTATGATATTATGCCAATTGTTTTTTTTTTTTTTGTCATCTATGAATTTGAATATATATGGCCAAAACCAACCAGCCAAACACTTGCAACCTATAACTCTGAGCCCTTACAAAAAGACCTACTTCTACCACTTTAAAACCTCCTCGGTTATGACAATTGTTAATGAATCAATTATATCAACAAAAAAAAATCCTACATTTAAATGTCAATATAGGCATGTCAACTTATTTTTAATTAATTCAATAATTTATATATTTTTGTCAACGCATCGAACTCCGGTGGAGAATATCGTAGGGTAGACTTCTAATGTTATTGAAAATTGAAATGTAAATTTACGTAAAAATGAATATAAAATTTTACTTTTTTTTTTTGAAACATAAAATTTTACATTTCAATTTTCAATAACATTAAAACGTGAATTTTTTTTACTTTTTTGGATTAATTTGGTAGATGGTAAGATTCATAAAGTAAATGAAGTAAATGACAATTTGCTAAGTTGGTAAGATTCACAAAGAAAATTTTATAACGAGATTGTTTAATAAACTGTTAAATAACAGCATCGAAGAGATTCATAAAGAACTCTCTCTCAAGCAAAAAAAAACAAAAATAGTTGTTTCTCATCAAACTCAGTGACCAGAAGACGACGACGAAGCGACCGGACCTCCCAATCCCATCTTCTTTCCCAAAACCCCAAGCTGCTCCACCAACTCACTTCCTGTAAGAATCTCAGTGGCTCCATAAATAACGTTCTTAACGGTCAACTGTCTCTGTGTCAGCTCCTGCAAACTCCCATACTCAACATAGTTTCCTCCACCGATCATGAACACTATAGCTTCTCTAAACGGTCCCTTCACGTGGCTACCACCACCGGAGCTAGACTTTGGAGCCCTCGGGTCAAGCATGAGGTAAGAATCGAACTCTGGGTTCGGTTTTCCTTCTGTTAATGCTTCAACGGTTCGAGTCATTGCCAATTGTTGATCACTAGACAACAGATTCTTGACTCCTGCGGTGACCGCGCTTATAGACTGTCCGTAAAGCTTCTCAGCCCAGTCTACAATGTTGCTTCTGCTTGCTGAATTTGCTGAAGCTGCAAGAGAAACGTTTAAGGATTTGATCTTCTTCACGTACTGAAACGCGCTTGTGTCAGCCTCGGCTTCGTTTAATGCTGCTTCCACGGATTCGACTTCAGATTGGTTTATTGTTTCTGTGGAGATTAAGTACATGATTGCAAACCGGAGCTTGTCCATCTTTGTACCTTTGCCTTTTAGAGCAGCCATAAGTTCGGCTCTGTCGATTCCGCCTCTCATCATCATGTCGCTTTCTTTCTTAGTGTAAGCATCAATAGATCTCTCCTTGATCTGTCCTAAGAGTGCGGTTGCAATGTTGGTGTGTTTGTCAATCACTTGCTTTCTCTCGGTTAATTCCGGAAGCGAGTTCACTGCATTCATGAGATGTTTTGTGTTTCCAATCAGATCTGTCCCGTCAAACTCAGCGCCACTGCCGCCGCCGGTTCTCTTGTTCACCTCTTCTACGTCTCTCTTGTACTTGTTCAACTGGGTTTCAATCTCCACAGCGACTTCTGGAAACTCCAGAGAACTGTTTGCTGACCAGAACGGGTCCGAGCTGTCCAGCTCAAACGCTTTCATTCCTCCTTTTTCTCCCTGCACGCTCAATCGGTTGAGCTTTAAGCCGAGAACGTCGTGAACAAGAGGCCGGTATCTAAAATCATGCTGAATCCCAACCGAGAGCTCAAAGTTCCTATCGAAAATGCACAAGAGCGGACGCTGAAACGAGCTCATGAAACCGCCGCCTTCAGTAAACAGATTGTTCTTGGACAAAAGATGATCCCTCAGTTTCTGATCCAACAATGACGCCACCATCTCTGCAGGTCCACCACGAGGGCATCTGATAACAGGGACCACACCAAGCGTTGCCAAGACACAGAACAAACCACTAGCGACCTTTTCGATAATCTCTTCGATCTCTTTATCCCCGGCTGATGGATCATTCAACTGAACATAGGTAGATTGCTGAGCCAGAGAGAACATATTATCTTCCAAAGTCACAAACTCCAGATACTGATCATGCACCTTTGAGACTTTCTCAACGGAGTTAGATTTGAGAGTCCCTGAAGCAAGGTCTTCGAGAAGCGGGCGAGGGATTGAAGACGAGAAATTCAGATGAAAGGTATCGTAGAGAGATCTAGTAGCATCATTTATGATCATCTGGATGTTGGATTGAGTGGGTTGAACAAAGTACACAGCGGGAACATCAAGAACGGGCTTTCGATCTTTGTCTATGAGAAAGTAGAGCGTAACTCCATGCTTGCGCAGATCCTTGACATGGATCAATGGAGATAGAATGTTCTGACAGAACTTGTCGTAGATCAAGATCTTATAAACTTCCTCGTTTGCAGTTCCACTTGGATTCAAAGGTTGGTTCAGATTCAGCATCCGGATTATACATTCTGCAACCGAGAGATCAAAGATCCAACATTACGGATATACAAAAGAAAACAGAATTCTCTTCATTTCCAGATTCCTAAACACAAAATTCAACCTATCTACTCTACATTGATAAGAAAATATTGATAGATCGAACAGAATCTAGGCCGCCAAAGATCGACGGACTTTTCAACAGAGAAATGAATCATCGCAGAAACTTGAGATCATTCACACATATATAATTACAATTACAGAAATAGAAATTACCAGTCTGTTTCTGACGGAGATTAAGAGCCATGGTAGCTTCAAACCCGGTGGATCAGAGAAAAAACTTCTATCGGCCCTTTGCAAAACTCAGATCGAGATTAAGTGACTCCACGAAATGAGCTCTGAGAAATTCCGGTAAACAATGAAGCAGCAAAACTCGAGATCTAAATCCAAAATCGATCTAGAGAAACTTCAAACTCAAAATCACTGATGAGTGACGATTATCACCTGGAAATTGGAGAGGAGAACGACGAAAGAAGATACCGATGTAAGGAAATGAAATTTCGCCGTAGAAAACGATGGGCCTAATGGGCCGAATCAGTTTTATAATAAAGTTGGGCCCATCTATATTCCTGTCTCTTTCTCTCCTTCTGCCTCCTCTCTGCACGAAAAGGTGAATCCCGGCGATTCGTCGTCGCCGGAGACTAGATTTTCCGAGAGCAGAAGCAGAAGAAGAATTGAGAAGAAATGGGAGATGGAAGAGAAGGAGATTGGGAATGTTTAGGTTGCAGTAACAGGAATTACGCGTTTAGATCATTCTGCAACAGGTGCAAGCAGCCTCGTCTTTTCATGGATAACAATACATCTCCAAACTCCAAGTGGCTTCCTCGTATCGGAGATTGGATCTGCACTGGTTCGTTCTTTTCTCTTCTTCTTCTTCTTCTTCTTCTCCTACCTCAATTCAATTCTTTTGATTGCTCATACTCGTTGACTGCTTATCAAACGATAGAATCAAGCTTCTTTTGATCATTTACATTCAATTGTTATTCCCTAAGACGTTTTGTTTCTTTCAAATTTTCAAAATTAGTGGGTATTGCTTCTCAGATTGTGCTGTCTTATAAAGTCTGTCTAATGAATTTGATAGAATGAAATGGATCTGAATTGTAAGTTCTGAGTTCAAAGCCTTAATCTTTTCAAATGTTTGATGATTCATTAGATTAGAATTGTGGATTAGGCCTTACTTGTAACTAGGTTGAGCTGTTTTTTTTTTTGTGTATTCTGTGTTATGTGGTATATGGAAATTGCTGGTGGGTGTGGTGTGCGTGCGTGCGTATCTTCTTCTTCGTGCTGCGTTTTGCGTTTGGTGTGTGTGGTGTGGTGTGGTGTGGCAATAGGTTGCACTAACAACAATTATGCATCACGAGAAAAGTGCAAAAAATGCGGGCAACCTAAGGAAGTAGCAGCATTGTCAGCACTTGCAATCCCTGGAACTTCTCTTCAGACTCATCTCAATTACTTCACCCGTGGACCTGAACCACTCGATCAACCTGGTTCTTTACTCGCATTCTCTAACCCTGCAAATCAAGCTTCGGCTCTTAAAGAATGGAGGAGTGGCAACTGGATTTGCAGATGTGGTTTTCACAATTATTCCTCTCGTATACAGGTGAAGGAAGTGGTTTCACCATAAAAAATCGACTTGCAAATTCCGGCTTCTTGTTTACTCATTTCTTTTTCTTTTTTTGTATGTCTTTGCAGTGCAAAAAGTGCAATGAAACAGCTCCACTAGGTATGGTTTTTGTCTACTTTGAACACATGTCGATGTTGTGCAAGTTTAGATAATACGAAGGTCTCTGATATTCCTTCAAAACGAATTTTAATTTTGTGTTTCAGCCCTTGGAACAAAGAGATTAGCATCAGAAGTTTTGGCTCATGAATGGGATAGCAAAAGATTGAATCAAGGATATGTAAGGATTAGTTAGAGCGCATAAAATTGATTAGTACATTCGAGAAATATACTAGCTGCATAATCTTAGCTCTATTTCTTCTGGCTCTTTGTGCAGACAAGCATGCAACCACAATCAGCGTTATATGCATCTTTTCCTGGTATAAGCCCAGGCAGGATCTCAAATTGGCAACTTCCTCTCCCATTTCTACAGCAACATTCAACACCTGCTTTACTTGGAAAGGGGTACATTATTGATCTCTGGTCTCCATTGTTTTCTTTGTTTCCTAAACGCTAGAGGTTGGTTTGAGACATATTCTATTGAATAACTTTTGCAACCTACCCAATTCTTTACTTTTACTGCTTATGTAGAGCAAAACAATGGCGTGATGGAGACTGGATGTGCACAAATTGCAAGAATCACAATTATGCATCTCGATCAGAGTGCAATAGGTGCGTTTCTGCTAGTTCTTTTCAGCGAATGATGAAATCTCTTCTGGTTCTTTGCATTGAGTCAAGGTAAACAAAAAGTCAAAGACCAATTTATTTTCTTTTTCATGTCAGGTGCAAGACTAAACGAGATATCCTTGAGCAGGACATAACTCCAGCACAATCTTGAAGAATCATGAAGAGTCTTCTACAGTGTCATAACACAGTATCTCAATCTTGTTTGATATTTTCGATTTGGCTAAACATTACTCGAAACTAACTTAAATATAAGCCTCAAAATGTTTTGGAACAGAGAAAGCTAAAAAGCTTTTTAACCCTTTAAGATGTTTTTAGGATCAAGAGGTGGCGTATCGAGCTGATAAAGATTCAAAGCCGGTCCAACAAACCGGAAACAAATCCAACCTCCAATCACAATGTATATCGAAGCGTAAGCCAATTTGTTCAGCCAAAATAACAAACCTTTCTCTCCAACATAAAGCTCCAATGCCTTCTCATTCAAGGTCATCTCTTCCCATGGCTTCTGAACAGTCTCTGCTTTTTTCCTGTTTTGCCCTCCTCCTTCTCCTAAGCCTTCTTCTCTCATTCTCCTTCTCGATCCTCTTTTGAACCTTATCTCCACTCCATCCAACGGCTGAGAGATCTTCTCATCGCTGCCGCCATTGTTGTTGCCACTGTTTGAGCAGTTTATCGAGAGAGATCGTCTCTTGTTACGATGCAACACGATCTGGGTTTGTGTGATTACACCGTAAGATTGTTGCTTCAGATTGATAATAGTTGGTTTAGCTGAATTTGGAGCTAAAAATTGAAGAATCTTCATTTTTTTTGGAGCTATGATGAAGAAAGAAAAGGAACGGTTTTGCAAAAGATAAGCTTTTTTTTATCCACAAGGACCTCAACCGTTAAGCTACTCGAGTGTGAAAATCCTTTGACCCACTTATTTCTCGCCACGTAGCAACTCGAAATTAATGGGCTTTTAAGAAATTAAATGGCCCATAAGTTATATAATGCGGCGGCTCTTAAATACCGAAACTACCCTTATTTGGTTTCTTGAATTACAAGTGTGCCTTAAAGCTATACAATCACACTGACAAAAGATTTCGAATCGTGGACTTAGAAAAATTGTGCTCGTACATATGAACAAAGACGATTTGATAGTGAGATCGGAATCGAGCGAAACAATGGAAGACGACCCTTTTCTCCGGCAGTATCAGCCGTCGGAACTCAAGATCGCTTCGGAATTTCTGACGAATTGGCTTCCTTTCCTATCTAGAGATTTATGCAAGGACTGTGTCCACGCTCTCTCCGATCGAATCCGCTCGCTTGACCCAGGTAAGGATTAAGCGGGAAAACTTCTGGTTTCTTGCAGAATTGAAATTTTTCTGTATACGAAACGGAGTTTTTTTTTTTATTCCCGTACTTGATTCTTCCTTTTTTTATTGATGTTCTGCTATTTGATAAGGTAATTATGCTCTGAAGAACATTAGGGTTTGATAGTTGGAACAAATAGGAGGCTAGAGAGTAGTGTTAGTGTGTTACTGTTAATTGTTGCTAGGAATTTAGTGCTTACTTACAATTATGTTTCTAAATTTGTGAATTAAGTTACGATTTTAGGTTTATCTAACGATTCACTTGTTTAGTTGCTTATGAGAAGATTGTATTTTCTTGTGTAGAACATTGTAGTAACACAGACAAAGTTGATGGAGAAGGTAAAGCTGGTTTGGAATCAGAAGGAACCAGTAACAATGTGAATGATGATCATGACGGGAAGCCTACTAAAGATTTGGAAAACGGCAGAGACTGTGATAATCATTCACTTGGTAGTTGGAAGGAGAGTGAAATTTCATTTGGATCCTTGTCTGAAGTTTTTGGTCGTGTATTGCCATCCCGACCAGCTGCTGCTGAAACGGCAAGCCCTCGAATGTCTTGGGCTGATATGACTCAGGAAGATGAGTTCGAGGACGAGGAGGAGGAGGAGGAGGAGAGGGAATCGATTAGGAAAGCTGTTGATGCGAGTCCAATGAAGACTCCTGAGAAGCCTGAGTTATCAAGAGATCAGAGAGAGAATCTCAGGCTGATGCTTGTGAAGAGAAAGAAAGACTTCATTTGCTTGGAGAGAGTTAAGGGAAAGATCATTAACGTAGTTGATGGACTGGAGTTGCACACTGGTGTTGTTAGCGCAAAGGAGCAGAAACGGATCGTTGATCTGGTCTATGATCTTCAAGAGAAGGGTCGAAAAGGAGAACTTAGAGGTAGCTTCTTGTTTCGTTCTAGAAATTATCTTATCTTAATTGTGACCAATTTTCAATCTGAATTTTTTGCTTGTTCTCTCTCTGTTAGAGCGTACATTTACTGCTCCACAAAAGTGGATGAGAGGCAAAGGACGTGTGACTATTCAATTTGGCTGTTGTTACAACTACGCTACAGTAAGTAACTCGTCCTCTACCATTTTTCATTAATCTGTTTCATTCTAAGGAGTGAGGAAGTTTTGCCTTCTTGTATATTGACAGGATAAAGCTGGAAACCCACCGGGTATCCTTCAACGCGAAGAAGTGGATCCATTACCTTCTCTTTTCAAAGTGATCATTAGAAGGTTGATCAAATGGCATGTGCTGCCTCCAACTTGTGTGCCCGATAGCTGCATTGTCAACATCTATGATGAAGGTGACTGCATACCTCCTCACATCGACAACCATGACTTTCTCCGTCCGTTCTGCACCATCTCATTCCTAAGTGAATGCAATATCCTCTTTGGCTCAAACCTGAAAGTGGAAGGTCCTGGGGAATTCTCGGGTTCATACTCAATACCGCTTCCTGTGGGGTAAGTAAGTTCTTTAAGAATTTCCTTTTACCCCTCCTTGTCGAATAGTGTATATCGACTTCTGGGAATTTTCAGATCAGTTCTGGTGTTAAATGGAAATGGAGCTGATGTAGCTAAGCACTGTGTACCTGCAGTTCCGACAAAAAGGTTATCTATTGTTTGCATCTGTTTTTTTTCACAGAACACACAACAATATTTGTTCTCATTTGAGTTTTCTTTTTTCTTTCCCGGTTCTTTCAACAGGATATCAATCACATTTAGGAAAATGGATGAGTCGAAACGCCCGGTTTGGTTCACTCCAGAACCTGATTTGCAAGGGATCGAGCCACTGCCATTGGAGCCGAACCGCTCTGGTCCAGCTGCAAGGTCCTCAGGGTCAAACAACCAGAACGGTGCTAACCGAAGAGGACATGGACGTAGAGGAGGAGGAGGCAACAATTACGACACGAGAGGTTACTATACTCCTGAGAGAAGCAGTGAACATAATGACTCTAGAGAATGGTCATCAAGCCAGAGAAGAGGAAAGCCACGTCCTGGTAGAACCTAAGGTTAAAATACTTCAACTTCTGAAGCTTAAATTTATGGCTTTTCTCTTAATTATAACCAATTTTCCACATTAAAAATGAATATGTACAACATAAGTCCTGTCTTTTTTCTTGTTTAAGAGTCCATTCAAACAATTTTATGTCCGGGGTATGTTTTTTCTTTTCGAATTTTTTTATTCGTATTTGTTAGTTTCTGAAAATGTGTTAATGTATATTACAGTTTTGATTTGTGGTCTAGTGTGAATTGTTTTGTGGTTTGTTTCACTTTTTCGATTGATGTGACTACAAGAATTTCGTTCTACCAAAAGCATATATATGTGGTAATCGATAATTGATTTGACCAAGTAATCATCATTCTTCATCTATGTATGTATGTTTTTGTGAATATCGTTTCCCTAAAAAGGAAGTACGATTATCTTTTCCAATCTTTTCGACTGATGATCACAAGATTTTATGGGTAACTTTAAAACATATCGATCTTTAAATTATATAAGCACAAAACATGGATCAAAACCGCAATTTGAAAAAACATTAATTTTGTTTTGAAAAATTCTTTTTATAATTTATGAGAAGGGGTCGATAACTTTCTTTTTATAATTTACAATCTTATAAGTTGCACACAATTATAACAATAAACAAAGACAATTACAAGTTGCACAATTGAAATGAAGAAAAACAGAGAGCGAAATAATGGAAGATAGTAAACCCGCTTTCAAAAAAAAAAAATAAAAAATAATAATGGAAGAACACGTGGGTTAAGGGATCTAAAAAATCTCTTTCTTAAAATCAATAGAAAGAGAGAAGAAAAAAGCTTTGGGCTCTATTGAGTATGACACTTTATATCAATGAAAAGCGCCGATGTGTTTATACATGAGATATGGAATGATCTTCTCATCTCAAATCCCTATTCATTTTTTTAACATCATCATTCCCTTTTCTACTATTTTCCTACTTTCTAACAATGTATCATACCCTTTTTCTTGATATAAATTAATTGTACTTTTTTGGTTTCTTTTTACAAATCATGCATCTATATAACCGATTCATCGGTTGATTTTAAGAATCCAAATTACATTATCCACACAATTAGTCTAGATTTGGTGGGAAGAAAGGATGATCGATCATTTTGTTTTGCGGGTTTTAGTGAATCAATATGCTAAAATCGCAGTCTTAAAACTATAAATATCAGTCATATCTCGTTAACACCGTTGTGGATGTTCTCTCAAATTCTCAATTTTTAAATTTATTGCTTAAACACTTTAAAGATTAACTTTTTTAAATAATAAATCTAATTAAATCTCATGGATCATATTTAACTTCAAACAAAAATACATTTTTTGTCCAAAAAAATTACTTGAAAATATATTTTCCTATGTGAAACTTAAAGACTCTTATTATATGATTCTCAAAATCAATACTTTTAACTCATCTTATGACAATGCAATTGAGATACAATCAGCTTGCTTGCTTTTGAACTTAATACCTACCCTTATGTACATAGTTTTCTTTGTTTCTTTTTGAAATGTGAACTCAAGTTTTAGAGAATCTTCTTTGATGAGATATCCATGAAGTATCTAATTAATATAATATTAATATATTTTATATTGAGAACTTCACTATAAATTTTTAATTCCATTAGTAAGATACTCATTAAGTTTCTCATCAATATAATATTAATATTATTGTATTGATATTAACTAATATCAATTTAAAAATAGTGTTAATATATAATTTAAATTTATGCATAATGGAACTTGAAAGATAAATAATTTTATTTTATGAATTTAGAAAAAAATAAAAAATAAAAATAACAATATATAAAATATTCAATTGGTATTTTAAAGTATTGGATATTTGCTATATCAATAAAAATATTTAAACTAATTAAAAAAAGACATGTGTTATGTAGGGAAATTTCTCATAGAATTTTCAAAGTCTATAAATTGAGAACCACTCTTTCTTCTTTTATTTTATTTATTTTTTATTTTTAACGTAAGAACTTCTTTGAGATATTCAGAGTGAAGTTTTAGAATGAAATTTGAAAATTTATTATTATTATATGTTGGGTTGATGGGGAAGAGAGAGAAGAGGGGATGAGAAAATGATTACCCGAAAGAAAAGGAAGGCGAAAAAAGCAGCTTTGATGTGTTGTTGTTGATTTGGATAAAAGGGATGTGTGTATGTGTGTGTATGTGCATACAAAACACCTTTTCATATTACCCCATCACAAAGTATTGATCTGTCTTCTGTTGAATTGATCTTGACCATTTATCATTCCAAATAACGACCTCTGATTTTTTAAAGTTATACGATTTAAATTGAAGAAATAAATAAACCTGAATTTTATAACATTTTCTGAACGTTATGTTCTTATGGAAACCTTGAACAAATAAAATTCTGAACGTTCTATATTTTTAGGGTAACTAATTTTTTTTAATTCATAAGGATCACTATTTTGTTTTTAGGACAACGGTTATATCTTCAAAACCACCAAATTGTTTTTTTTTTAACTAAAGAAATTTTGTTTTTGGCTAAACTAAAGAATTCTTAGTTAGAAATGTTTTAATACAATTATACACATTTTTAAAATTTAATATAATGAAAAGACCATTTTTGTTTGCTCAGATCAGTATATTCATTTGACCAGTTCTACGCATACCTATTTCGACAAAAAAAATACGCAAGAGAAACATTAGACAATTAGCAAATATATATAGGAGATATATGACAAAACAATACCAAAATGCTTACAAGGATTTGTGGTAAGAAAGGTGTTCTGTGGTGCTACGTACAAGGATTTGCTCACAGTTCTGGTTGGCTCTCTACACCCGATACTTTTCTTTCTATATGGTCTTATCATTTTGATCACCTACATGTACATCCGAATCGACCTTTTGTGCAAATCTGTTAACTTATGATCTCAAATTTGTGAATTCTTAACAAAAGCTCACAAAAAACACTATTTTGTAAATATTTTTTTTTAGTAATATTAATATTTTTCTTTTAAAGAAAATTAAAGAGACGGTCTTTGAACAAACATTCTTTGCCCGAGGGGCCAATAGAAAGGGTGGGGTTTAGAGCTCTCTTCTTTTGACGTGTGGTTAAGAGCTTATTTCTAGTTTTTTTTTAATACAAAAATGTAATATTTGTATATATCTGATTATTGATCAAGGAATTAAGACTATTAAGTTAAGAGATTCATAACAGAATTTGAAGCCAATGATACTTTATATATATATATCAAGGAAGTTTTTTAAAAAAAGAAGTTATGAGATTCATAAGAGAAGGTTTGTAAATATATATATCCGATTATTTATCTCCCTCCCTCCCTATCTTTTTTAATTAATTTTTCCTTGATTTAGAAAACCCTTCCAATCAAATTAATCATGAATCAAGTGAAAACAAATCTCTCTCCTCATCTTTATCTCAGTCGAAGGCAATGATCACTCTTCTCTAACTTTCTAGGAAACTAACACTTTGCTTTTTCTTTCACTCTTCCTATCCTGTTCCTTCTTAGAAAAATATGTGCATGCACTACAATATAATAATCATATTATCACCTTTTCCTAAAATATGTAAAACAAAAATCTGACTTTCAAGTAATTCGTTTCCCAATTTTTAGTACTTTTTCATTAGAACAAAAAATTTATTAGGTCTAGGTCTTAATTCACTAGTTTTCTGTATATTAGATGCAGAAAACCACTAGTGTTATATATATATATATATATTTTAACAAAATGAGAAGAGTATGTGGTTTAAATTGGTAGTTCAAATCAATTACTATTAAAATGAGAGTAGATGAATGATACGCAGAAAAGGGGGATTTTTGCTATCAATAAGAAAACTATTATGTAGAATTTGATAGGAAACACAATTCTTCTAAGTATACATCACGAGTTAGAGAACGTATGATAGGAAACTATTATGTGGTTTTAAAACGTATGGTATTTTTTTAAGTCGTCACGAGTTAGAGAACGTCATGTGCGTTGAATATTCTATGCAATTTTCTCACTCCGTATAATCAATAAATTTGTAAGAGAGACAGTGAGAGAGATAAAGAGAAGTAATAAATAGTCACAACCACCAATAACTGGTGCAGTTGTGGGTGAAAGGTACTTCTCTATCCAAAATAAGAAGCTTACAACAAGAGACATGCAACGTTTATGTGATGTAATATTCCATGTTTTAAAACCATATGTAAAGCCTTTAAAGCATGTATATTTTTATATATGCATGTAAAAGCATATCATCATTGATTCATCCATATATACGTACGGTGTGTGTGTTTGAATGAAGATAGATGATGATGAAGATGTGTGTGTGTGTTGATGATGATGATGATGAACTAATTCTCATGAATTCACTTCATTTATTGCTTGCATTGCATTTACGTTATCGAAGAGCGTGCTCTTTCTTCGACAGTGAAATTCTCTCTCTCTCTCTCTCTCTCTCTCTCTCTCTCTCTCTCTCTCTCTCTCTCTCTCTCTCTCTCTCTAATTCCACCACTCTCTCTCTCTCTCTCTCTCTCTCTCTTTTTAACATTCACTCTCTATCTCTCTCTCTCTATTTTTTTTTTTAGTTTTTTGTTGATGTTGTTATATGATTATATCCGATCATGAATTCTATAGAATCATGTTTATTTGTACCTATAAAACTAATTTTCTTTTCTTCGTTAAGACATCCGTATAATCTATATATTGATATAAATCATGTCTTAACGAAGAAAATAAAATTAAACAATATATAGATATAAACTATAAAGTATTAATTAGTAGAAAATTGTACTATAATTAAATATTGATGATTCTTTGTTAAGAATTGATGTTTTTTATTCTTGGTCAAGCTCCAGCATGTATCACATTTGAGATGGATTGTGTGGAATCGATTCAATAACTAACTATCCTGCTCTGTGGCCTAGCTTCTCTACAGAACTATCATAGTTCAATTCCAAGTGGAGTTTGTGAATTTGTTTTTTTTTCGCTCTTTAATCATTAGATTATATATGCATGTAGCTTACAAACTAATTTATTTTTGTTAAACATGCATCTATATAACCGATTCATCGGTTGATTGAATCGGTTGATTTTAAATATCCAAATTTACATTACCCCCACAATTTTTCTAGATTTGATAGAAAAAATAGATGATTGATCATTTTGTTTTCGGGTTTTAGTGATACAGTATGCTAAACCGTTTGTCCTAAAACTCTAAATATATTCAATTCCAAGTGGAGTTCGTTAATTTCTTTTTTTTTCTCTTTTTAATCATTAGATTATGTAACTTACAAACTAATTTGAGTATGTAACTTACAGATATATGAATTGAAATACAAAATGGCATAATAAAATTTAAAATGCGTGATAAGCAAGTCAAGAAATTGAAAATCTATACATATTTGTACGAGTAACACACAAAAATAATGTCTAACAATGGTACGTCGAACTAGTTAAAAAAATTCAATAAATGCACAATATATAATAAACAGTGTAACGTAAGGTGTAAATAGCGAATAACATACGACAGACTGAATATAAAGCTCGGATCGTAGAGGGGACCATGCATGTTCCAAACCCTATATTTCTTCTCATTAATTTCCGGGAAATCAAATTATTATTTTTAAAATTTTCTCATGAAATTAGGGCAAAAGTACAAACAAAAACTAATGATGCCCTTATGAAAATGAAATCTCTGCAATAAAGAAGAGTGGGTTTTTAGGGGCCACGTAGACATTATAGTTACAAAAGCTCTCTGAGTCTTTAGCCCTCCTGCCTCTTCAACAGTACTTTACGACAATGAAAAAGATCGTGATGCGTAATTTAAGATCCTCTGTTTCTCACTGCATGCTCCTTACCGTACGCACTCATAGGAGATTAGAAATCAAAGGGCCTATTATAGAGAGTATACTAAGTAGATACCACTTTATGAACCATGTAGTTGCTTGTGTAGATGTATACACTGCATAAGAATGTATAAATTACAAGACATTCCATTTTTTCTTTGTCAATAAGACTTTCACAATCCTTTTTTTTTGTCATCTAGTTTTATAAAATAGTAAGGAGGAATACATGGTGGTATACAATGTATCGATGAATGGATTGTGAAAGTCTTATTAACAAAGAGAAAATGGAATGTCTTGTAATTTATACATTCTTATGCAGTGTATACATCTACACAAGCAACTACATGGTTCATAAAGTGGTATCTACTTAGTAAAAATGGAATGTGTTAGTTAATGTTGTATAATTTGGTATTGATAAAACGTTTGGACCAATTTTATATATATGGCGTGAAACTCTTTATTATTATTTTTATTTGATAGAACAAACGCCAAAAAAATAAGAAATATTGAAATTATATTTCTTTCAAATATCTTTTTATGTATCAAAATATCCAAAATTTTCAAATCTTAAACATAAAAAAAACATGTTTATAAGTTCAAAAATCATAGTTTTATTAAATTTTAACCAAAATAATATTATATATTTGTTTGGAAATTATACAAATATCTTGCTGCATCAACTATGATCACTGTTATATATATGATAATCATAAGGTAAATATGTTTTCCGATAAAATAAATTACAAACCTAGTCTCTGATAAATGAATTGAATACAATCAAAAACTTTGTCCGATTGGCTAAAATCTAAAACTGGTATTCATTAGTCCAAATTAAAAATTTAATTACGCAAAAAAAAAGTCGAGTTTTGAGTTTATGTTCGATCAATTGGTTTGGTTAGGGCAACTCCCTAAACTTCAATCCCTAATTTGCTTTTCTAAATAATAGTAATTAACACTAGCTGGTTAGTAAATAGTTCTTTTCTTTCATGGTATATCTCTGCACATTATATTTTAGACCCTACATTTTATTGCTCATGAATCCGAGAAATCATGAGAGTCTATATAAACAACGATACTATGTAATAGCCTGGCAACTTTGGTGATCCGATTTCTAAATTTTCATTTTATTTGAAAAAAATTCTAATCGACCGTGTCTTTAGACTTTAGACCCGTTTCCCATAAAACTTTTAGCTCCTATGAAATTGAAAAATTCGTCAAAAAATTTTAGATTCACAATCTCTTCGTATCTTATATAATGGCTGTAACGTAAAATAATAAGATTACACAAAAGTTGGGTACAGTTCCTTTTCAATTAAAAATGTCATATTCATTAACCAACAACCTATAATAAATCCCTTCAAACTTTTATAACTAAAAAATAAATAAATGATATCTTTCTACAAAGTATCCGTTCTCCATATAAATTCGAGCATATACCACAAAATTCTATTCAACCATTTAACTAACGAATACTCAACCTTGTGCATAACGTAATTAACTACATCAGTCACACTTGTTCTACACACTGTATTTGATAGATATCAATCTATTAAAAAGACTAAGAGAGCACTACACATATAGTCATAGTGTACTTTAACAAAAATATATAGTCAAAGTATAGCTATTGATATCTTAAATTATTTATTCATAACGTACAATGTTAAGTTCTATGGGCTTCCAACTCAAAACCAATTGGCAATGAGTGGATTGGCCCATATCCCTTATATATTACTCAAGGTCCCTTCCAACTTCCGATGTGTGACATTCTTCACACGCTCCCTTGAGATAATGGCCCGTCTAGCCATTAATCTCGACAATATCCCATCATAGGATTAGTTTCGGGTTAGATCGGCCGGACTAATTTCGTGTCAGGCCGATTTTAGGTTAGATCTATCGGGCCTTTCTTGGGCCAGATAGATTTCGGTTCGGGTGGGGCAGCGTGTGTTCAGGCTCTGATACCATGTTAAGTTCTATGGGCTTCCAACTCAAAACCAATTGGCAATGAGTGGATTGGTCCATATCCCTTATATATTACTCAAGGTCACTCTCAACTTCCGATGTGGGACATTCTTCACACGCACCTCGAGATAATGGCCCGTCTAGCCATTAATCTCGACAATATTCCATCATAGGATTAGTTTCGGGTTAGATCGGCTGGACTAATTTTGTGTCGGGCCGATTTCAGGTCAGATCTATCAGGCTCTTCTTGGGCCAGATAGATTTCGATTCGGGTGGGGCAGCGTGTGTTCGGGTTCTGATACCATGTTAAGTTCTATGGGCTTCAAACTCAAAACCAATTGGTAATGAGTGGATTGGCCCATATCCCTTATATATTACTCAAGGTCCCTTCCAACTTCCGATGTGGGACATTCTTCACACGTCGCATGAATTTTAACTATTTGCTTTGAAAAAACAATGAAGTTTAGAGCTTTAATTTTATGACTACGTTTGGAGAAGATATTTTCTTTAGGTTTAATACCAGATCTTCGGTCTAAAAAGATGTATGAATCAAATAAAAAAAATTAACAATAACAAATAAAACGAATGCTTAAATTTTGTGTAAAACAGTAAATTCCCTTTCAACATCTTATAATTTTTTTTAACGCAATACCACGAAATAGCAAAGTTGAATGGCAACCATTGTAACAAATAACAAAATCTCCCTTATGAAAATAGTTGCTTTTTGTATGTGAAGAATGTCCCACATCGGAAGTTGTGAGGGACCTTAAGGGATATATAAGGGATATGAGCCAATACACTCATTGCCAATTGGTTTTGAGTTGGAAGCCCATAGAACTTAACATGGTATCAGAGCCTGAACACACGCTGCCCCACCCGAACCGAAATCTATCTGGCCCAAGAAGAGCCCAATAGATCTGAACTGAAATCGGCTCGACACAAAATTAGTCCGCCCGATCTAACCCGAAATTAATCCTATAATGGGATATTGTCAAAATTAATGGTTAGACGGGCCATTATCTCGAGGGGGCGTGTGAAGAATGTCCCACATCGAAAGTTGTGAGGGACCTTAAGGGATATATAAGGGATATGGGCCAATCCACTCATTGCCAATTGGTTTTGAGTTGGAAGCCCATAGAACTTAACACGACGAACTCTATTAATGGAGCGGAAGCTTCTAGGATAGACTAGAGATCCGTTGATTTCTCAGAATACCGGA